>JAJEJO010000857.1:49016-63426 GCA_020662805.1 Glaucomys volans | reverse complement strand
GATCAGGTTTGGTTCAAAGGAAAATAAGTCCCTGGCAAAACAATTGTTCATCATCAAACTTTTCCTTTTATTTAATTATACCAGTGATTCGGTGCTATCTCTTGCATAGTAACTTCGTGGATCTCCTAGTACCCATTTCATGCTACTAATCACTCAAGGTATTACCCCCTGCACAGGGTTTTTTTTTTTTTTTTTTTTTTTTTTTTTTTTAAAATTTTAAAGTGAACTCCTTTTCTTTTCTCTAGACCTACCTATACTCTCTTCAGTTTCAATATTTCATTCCTCATTTCATTTAATTTCCCTTTCCTTTCTTTTGTTTGATTGACAGCTTTGGGACCACCTGCGTGTTGCTTTTCCTTGATTAAAGCTACCCTTGTGGGTTATGTTGTCTAGATCTTGTCTCGATAAAATTACTGTGTTGAAGTAAGACAAATAACATTATTGTTCTTGGATTTTGGAAACCACCCAGGTCTGTTTTCAAACACCACACCTCATTTGGTGGGTTACTTCTCAAATAATTATCTGCTTATTTTTACTTTAGTAAAAACCAAAGGGGTGAAAGGGTATTTGCCCTACCCATCTACTCCACTTCCAGCAGCATATTGTGTGCCAGACAGGATTCAAACATTCAATATATAACAGGAATAGTCGTAAAAGTTGGCCAAAGGGTTCTCAGAGAATCCTGCCCTATAACATATAATATGTTATATTATATATAATATAACATATAACATATATAACATATAACATATATATAATATAACATATTATATATAATATGTCAACTACTGCAGGACACTTTCACATATGAATGGAAAAAAGCACCATAAATAATTGTGTGTGGTTGATTTTACTCAACACTAAAAACATACAAATAAAATATTAAAATTTTTTCTTCTTAACACAACACTTCTTCTAAATATTAGAATTTACCTCATCTTACAGGACATGGAGTACTCAGTATTAATTTGTCCCACTTGGAAGTCAATCAGTAAATGATTAGCGATGCAATAGTGTTTATCCTTGAATCTCCATATGATTGTTAAAAATGGTCTTCAACATTAATAAATATTTATTCTTTTAAGCTTACATGAAGAAAATTGTTATATTTGATTTGAAAGGCAGCACTACCACATCTTATTCACAATGAGATGTAACATTAAATACTTTACTCAGGAAATGCTAGTAGGCTACTGATAATTCTGGGAGTAATAATGTCCTTTGTCTCTGATCTAGGACTATTATTTTCTTTTCAGATCAATTATTCTGTGACAGGCAATCTTTTGACTTGCAGGTAGAAAAAATAATCTCAGATCCTTCACAGTGTTTGACATGAGCTAACTATTGTCAATATCTTTATCTTAGTGGGATGGTATAATTCCAGTGGCTGGGGAGGCTGAGGCAGGAGGATGGCAAGTTCAAAGCCAGCCTCAGAAAAAAGCAAGGCCACTAAGCAACTCAGTGAGACCCTCTCTCTAAATAAAATCCAAAGTAGGGCTAGGAATGGAGCTCAGTGGTTGAGTGCCCCTGAGTTCAATCCCTGGTACACTGTGCCCCACCTAAATTTATCTTCTTCCAAAACATGTCTTAATTCTATCCACTGTTTCCTTTCTACTACTGCTTCCCATTTTGAATATCAACTTCATATCTGAATTATCACAAAATCCTTTATTAATTTAATCTTTTATGCTGCTCCTTACTCATTTTCTATAGAGCAAAGTAAACTTTAAAACACCAGTTAATTTCTATGTTGCTCCCCCATTACAGCCTTTCAATGTTTTTTTCAAACTTAGATCAGATACCTCACACTTTGATATGACCTATAATGTCCTATGGTATTTGACTTGTGTTATATAAACTTATATCCATGAAGTTTTCCTTGGTTATTACACTAAAACAAAGTGAGTGTATGAGAATACCCTTGAATATATGAAGATTTCCCCCCCTCCCAGGGCCAGGCCACATGATGTTATATTATACCTGATAGAAAGGATTTCTCTGGTTTACTGAAAAGTTCTTCTTACCTCATCACCTAGATAGAATATCACCTCTTTGAGAAGGCATCAACAAACCTACTGAAGAGGTGTCACCTCCTTGAAGATATACAATTTCACCAAAATAAAGCATACGCTATTCTGTTCTTATTTATTTCTTTAATAATTTTATAAGAAACAGGATTTATATATATTATCTTGCATATTAAAAACCTAACTTCCTTAAAAAATAAACATTGTGGAAACCAGGGTCCTATTTATTTTCTCTTAGCTGTGTCCCTAAAGTTTAGCACTATTATGAACTGTATTTTGTTGTTTCCAGAAGGTAAAATTCTATTTGTTTAAGCCCTAAACACCAATATGTAAAAAAAGTAATGGTATTTGGATACAGGACCATTAAAGAGATGGTTGAGTTAAATGAAGCAACTAGATGAGGTCCTATTCCAATATGACTGATATTCTTATAAGAAGAGGAAATTTGGACACAGACACCTAAGATACACGTACCAACGAACAATCCCTGAGAACACCGAGAAGGAACCCTTTGGCAAATGAACGAGGGTGGCCTCTGGAGAAATCAAACCAAAGTTTGTTCTTGGATTCTTGCCTCTAGAACTCTTTTTTAAATTATTTTTACACACTGCATTTTGATTCACTGTACACAAATGAGGTACAACTTTTCGTTTCTATGTTTGTACACGATGTAGATTCACACCACCACGTAATCATACATATACGTAGGGTAATGATGTCTGCCTATCTGTCTAGAACTCCTAACGTAAATTTCAGCTGTGTCAGTCATCCAGTTTTGGGTATTCTGTATGGAAGCTCTAGAAAACTAACATGCACAACACAACACATGCTGAATTTATATTCATTAACCAAAATGTAACCAAAGCCATAAGTGAAATCTAATAGTAGAATGTGCATCTATTGCCCATGTCTGCACTACCACCAAATATTCTTTTACTCTTCATCACAGTTGAATAAGAAAGTAGCTATTTTCATTCATTCAAGAATTACAGAGTTAACTTTATTTAAAAAAAAGTAAAAAAGAAAAAAAAGAACCCACAAGAAGATTGATGATGTACTCTGAGTTGCTGACAATGCTAAAGATGAAGTCTATGTGATAGCAAAACTCTTGATAAATGGTGATACTGTTTGTCCACGGGATTTTTGAATGATGGATCTTACAGAATATTTCTTTTTTTCTTAGGATATTTTATAGAAGTAAATCTAAATGTTAGCAGAATAAACCATGTCTAGGTAAGTGAACAGAATGATATAGAGAACAGCTTTCTTGTGTATTAGATATAATATTTATATATTCTATCATCTTTATTTAAGGAGCAAAGTTTGTGCTGGATCAAGGCATGAATTTGTTATTGTACCTCTTGTCTTTCAAGATTCTTTCCATTTTCTTATATTTATAAATTTCCAGTACCCTTTTATCATTATTTTATTTGAATTAATTCTGTTTAAGGGAAGACGCAAATGCCAGATATTTATTATTTAATGGGAATTACTATTTAATTGTTTCTGGCATACCTTTAATTAGAGAATATGAAAGCTTTTTTAAATAAACAGAGGATATCAAATTTTGGAAAGGGAAAGTCTTCCTTGGAGGTCTTGAAGACATCTTTGTTCATCCTTGCCTTTCTAAATACCAGGCTTAAATCCAATGCACTTGAATGACAAAGGTACTGCCAAGTTTTACAGCACCTCTTTTTAAAGACTCAGTAGCTTTGTCATATAAGAGTTTATTTTTGATGTATGAGGCACTCTATCACTATGGCTCACAGCTAATTAGAGCAGTCATGGACAACTTATTGGAAGACTACTTGTAATGCCTCATTTGATTGCAAATGCAAATTCTTCTCAGTAGGTAAACTCTTTACTGAGTTTCAATTAGCAAACCAATAATTTTCTTTCTCTGAGACTTTGTATATGTCATAAACGACAGATGAATGGGCAGACAATGCAATAAAAAGAGACACATATAGCAATATAATTGAATAGACATGAATTTATTTCACATTCACCAGAAACTCCTTGAGTATGTGTAGGAGAGTGCTAGATATGAGATATCAAGAAGAAAGTAAGTTGGTTAACCCAAGCCCTAAATAGGAGAAGCAATGAGACAATAAAAAGCTGAAGTAATCAGGATTTAAGAGGTGTATTTTGCTTAGACATAACAACAAAGGTGTAATATTTAATTATGCAAAATGTGATGTTGTAAAACATCTCCAAGTATATATCATTCAATATTTAGAAACCTATAAACATTTATGTCATCTATATGCTATCCACTGTACAACTTAACCCCCTTGCCCAGATTGTTTTCAATCACATCCCAGAGAGGAAATGATTCCAAATATTCCAATATCTTTCTCTAAATAACGGGGGTTCACGATGAAAACCCATAACAACATTATTTCACCTAAAATATTTAATAATAATTTCTTGATAATAAATATACAGCCAATTTTCACATATCCCTAATTGTCTAATCCAATAGCTCTCAAACAAATTTCAGGAAATCTTTACATTATAAAACCATACTGAAGTTTCCAAATATCTTTTGCTTTATGTGTGTTATATTTACTAATATCTATTTTATCATGAATTAAAATTTAAAAATTGTTAATATTTATTCATTCACATAAAACAACTATAAAACAAGTCCATTCTAACACAAATACCATGTTCAGTGAAAAATAACTTCATTTCTTCCTTAAAATATTAACAATGGCATGGCTGCACTTTTGCAATTCCCTCAAATGTCTTGATTAATAGGTTCATAAATTTGATTCTGCATTCAACATGTTGCTGTATGTTGTTCTGATAGAGGTATATAAGGAGATTTTGGCTTCCCACACATATATAACTAGAAATACTCTGAGTAACAATTTTTGATAATTATAAATATTATTTTTGACACAATACCAAAATGAGACATATCAAAATTTTAAAATATTATTTGTATTATGATATTTGAACACATCAATGGGATTTTTAAATATTACATTGTGCTAAAGTCTATTGTATTATCTTGTATATTGAACGAATTTTTTAACTGCTTCATGATTTTGTATCATGACATAATAAACACTTGGAAATACTTGATTATTGTATTATATAGTCCTTCCAAAACTTAACATATTTCATTACACAGTATTAAAAAGTCACTTTTGTTAGCGTTATCATGACCTCATTCTTCCTGATGTCAGGATAATAATAATGATACAGTATTTAAATTTTTGATTGACTATTTTTTTTCCCTCCAGCTGAAGAACTTATCACCGGCAACAAATACTATCCAATTGTTTTTCATAATGACAGGCTTATTTTTCAAGAAAGCCACAATTATCAAAGTACATCTAACCCACAGTTTGTCAGTATTTCTTTGGGGTCAAATGTTAACAAATAATTTTGTTGTTTTTGTTTTTCATTTTGTTTTGTTTTTGACATGGTACTTCAGTAGTCAGATGTGATTTATCCTTACCACCCATATAATCACACATGATATTGAAAATACATAAGCTCAAGGGTGAAGATTTAAGAGAATTAATGATTGTTTTAGTCTGATTTTTTGCCTCTGTAACCAAAAGATCTGACAAGAAAAATTCTACAAGAGGAAAATTTTACTTGGTGCCCACAGATTTACAGTTCTCAGTTCACAGATGACTGACTCAGTTGCTCTGGGCCTGATATCAGACAGAACAATATGGCAGAATGGTATAGGAGAGGGAATCTTCTCAGGACATGCAATTGGGAAGCAGAACAAGGTCTGCTCACCAGGGACCAAATATAATATCTAAAGGCCACACCCTTAGTTACCTACCTCCTTCAGCCTCACCCTGACTGCCTACAGTTCCTGCTCAATTAATCCATATCAGGGATTTCATGCACTGATTAGATTAAAGTTCTTATAACCCAATCATTTCACCTCTGAACTTTTGGGGACATCTCATATGTAAACCATAGCAATGATTTTTATGTCTTTATCAGAAATATTCTTAAGTAAATATTTTTCCCTTGCTTTAAATGTTTATTAGGCAAAATCATTTTAAAAATAGACTTTTTAAGTTTAATACAGTTTAAAATTTTTAGAAAAGTTGTGAAGTTAATGCAAAGAGTATTTTTTTGCCTTACATTTGGTTTTCCTATTTTCAACATCTTACAACAATATAGTGTATTCATTATAATTAATGAACAAATATCAACAAGCTAACATTAAGATCCATATCCTTATTTTGTTTTTATAATGTGTTTTTTTCTGAAATGAAATGACACATTACATTTATTTGACATCTCTCCTTAAACTCCTGCCGACTTTGGCAGCCTGTTAGGATTTCTTTATTTTTGATGATCTTAACATTTTTGAAGCATATTGGTTAGGCATTTTGTAGCATGTCTCTCAATTGTGATTAGTGTGCTACTTTTTCACGGTTAAAGTGTTTTATGGGTTCAGTGGGATAAGTTGGCCTTGATAACTTGGCTGAGATATTATTTGTCAGATTTATCTGAAATGAATCTCAAATTTAAAAGTTCTCTCCATATAGTATGTTTTGGAAATAAGTCACTGTATTCAATATATACTAATGAACTAGGGAGTTAGGCTCCACCTTCTTGAATGTAGAGTAACTATCGAATCTGAGGGAATTCTTCAATAAGGGGGAATTTATTTATTAGCCTTTTTTTTTAAGTTTTTCAGAAATCTGTCTTTAAAATTGGCTTGTCTTTCCTGTGCTTCATGCCAAATTGTCAACATTTTGCTCTGCTCATAACAGTGCAAATATCAAACAGTGGGAAAGGAAAATATCATACCATTAGGCAGAGAGTTCTGATCTCTTGAACATTCTGAATGTACCTTTTTGAATCCCAAATTCTCTGGACCATGATTTTAGAACTACTAACCTAATAAATATGTTTTGTTTTGTTGTTCTAGTCTTATCACATTTTATTTGTTTGTTTTACTTGGGGTTTGGGTATTATGATTGACTAATATACAGTTTAACTCTCATATTTCATGGGTTCTTCTCACTTATGAACTGAATTCTGTTCTCCCCAAATTCCTGTTGTAGTTCTAACCCAGTTTCCCAGAATGCAACTCTATTTGGAGATGTTGCTTTACAGAAGTCATCAAGGTAACCTGAAGTCAAACAGATAATTTCCACTCAAATTAAACTGGTGTACTAATAAAAAGTAAAGGTTAGGAACAGATAGAACAGAGAGAAGACTGAGCGAGGACATGGTAAGAAGATGACATCTACACACCAAGGAGAAAGACTACAGAATAAAACCAACACTACTGCTACTGAATTTTTTTTTTTTTCAGGGGGTGGTACTGGGGATTGAATTTAGGGGCAGTTGACCACTAAGTAGCACTATTTTGTATTTTATTTAGAGACAGGGTCTCACTGAGTTGCTTAGCATCCTGCTTTTGCTGAAGCTGACTTTGAACTCCAGATATTCCTGCCTCAGCTTCCCAAGCTGCTGAGATTACAGGCATACACCACTGTACTCAGCCCTATTGACATTTTGAACTTGGACTTTTATCCCCCAGAACTATGAGGAAATGCATTTCTGTTAAGACATCTAATCTGTAATGCTTTGGTATGGCAGTCCCAGCACACTAATATTATCTTTTTCATTTTTTTTCTCCTCTTCTGTTTCTTATTTGCCATCTCTATTAAATGAATTTAGTTATTAGTAGTGTAGAATTTCTCATTTTGTGGATTTTGATGACCAAATACCTGTGACATCATTTATCCTGTTCCCTGTCCTGTGTACTTATGTAAATTGGTGGTTCTTCCCTAAGAAGTTTCATGCTAATTTTTTAAGCCTGTCTTCATAAAAAATGTCATATATTTTCATGTAGATTCCCATAATGTTTAGGGTCATCCCTATGGTCCTAGTAGTCATGTATGATTATTTCTCAGAGATATTAATCTACTTTTAAAACATTTAATTTATCCAAATGCCATCAAGCCTGACTTGTGGGGAGGCACAATATGATAAAACATGTTAAGACATTGGCATTTAATCTTCAATATAATCCATGAAGGTACTTATTGCTAAATACATATTATATAAAGAAAAAACTGAGGTTAAGTGAGGTGAATTAGTTTACCTAAAATTGCACATCTAATTATTAGAACTAGGATAGAAATCCATGTTCATTTGCAATGTCTGTTTTCTTTTCACTTTATGGTTGACATTTTGAGAGAAAGAAAAATATGAACAGTTTGTTAGATGATACAAGGGTAGGATATAATGAAAGTATTACCAATAAAATGATGTACAGTGATGAAGAAGAATTTTGTGGAAAAAAGAAACTTTAGTTTTTATTGTTATTAGTATGATTGTAAGACTTTTCTGCTTATCGGCCTTGTTCAAAGATATTTTATTTTTAATTAATGTTTTATTTGATCTAATTAGTTGTACATGACAGTAGAATGCATTTATACATTTTGATAAATCATACATAAATGGAGTGTAATTTCACATTTTTCTGGTTGTACATATTGTAGGATCACATTGGTCATGTAGTCATATATGTACATGAGGTAATAATGTCTGTTTCATTCTACTATCCTTCCTACCTTCATACCTCTTTTCCTCCCATCAGTCCCCTCTACCTAATATAAAATAACTCTAATCCCACCCCCATCTTGTCCAGGAGCATGGGAGGTGTTTCATCTTCTAAGGTCTTCTTCAATTAGAAAATTATAAGACATTGTAAAATTCTTAGTAATATTATTCCTTTGGGAGAATTTTTCAGTGAACAATAATCTGGAATGTTGGTGGAATGGACAACTTACTCAAAGATAAATAAAATTTTTCTGAAAATGAAAGGATTCTGACTCTGATCACCAGGTTGTATTATTTAGTTATTGCTCATGGCGTGAAATGCAGTTTTGTTAATAGGTTTTCTCACCTATAGCTGACAATAGTAAAAATATATGAGTTCAACTGCTAGTTGAAACTCTCAGTTATAAAATCAATAAAACATCACTGTGTTTGAACATCTACACACATATGCATGTATATAGGGTGTGTAAATATGCAAATGTATGCATATTTGTTAAAAGCTGACAATGATATAGAAATGTGAAAACCATTGTATTTATAGAGAAAGAAGATAAGGGACATAGATGTGAGCTTGGAAATGCTCAAAGTCAATTAAGTAGCTAGTGAAAGATTTAAGAATGGTACTGTGGCATCAAAATTCTCATATCTTAAATCATAAGCATTTCACAGTGTGTATTATAAATATCATACTACATTAAAAGGTTATATACAGAGCTGTTGATTTCTTTAAGAATAGTGATGTCTTCAATTATTTTTTATTATTTTTCCTGTGTAGTTTTTAGAATAATGTATACACCATACATGATATTTTAATTAAAACATTTGATTAAAATAAAACCTTATCACATGGGAGGGAGAAATTAACTTCATTAAGTATTAGCTTTGTAGAGATCATTTTCTTTTTATATGTCAACCAAAAATTGCTTTTAGGATCTGTTCATTTTCATCAACCTGTTTATTGTTTTAATGGAAGTTTTTCAATGATGGAGTTTAACTGTCAGAAGGGGACACATAAAAACACAATGCAATATACTATGAAGATATTTTGTCCTATTTCTGTTTTTTTCTTATAAAATCCTTGTAGATTTAGTGCTTGAAATATAATGAGGGAATTAAAACAAAAACAAAGATGAGATTGGCTAACTATTTCAACCAAATAATGAAATATTTTTCTATAGTGAGGAAAACATTGTGGACAAGGGATTTTATGAATCCACAAGACACATTTAAAGTTATTCTGGTGTATTTTGTTAATATATAAACAACATAAAATAATAACACTTTTGATAAACAAGTGACTCATAAACAATAGCTAAATTCATGAACCCATGTCCCATATAAATATAAATGTGTGTGTGTACAGTGTTAACATAGTTACAGATTTAGAAGATAATTTATATATGTGTGTGTGTGTGTGTGTGTGTGTGTGTGTATTTGATTTAGAAGCATAAAGCACTGGAATGTTTGAAAAGGAAGAAGACTCAGTTTATCACAGATACTTTAGACTTAGATGACAGATGGTCTTGAGGAAATAAAAATGAGGGAAAAATGTCTAATGGACATCCAGTGCAAGTTTGCCTGGCCTGCCTCTTGGTCTGACAGAAGACATAACTAGTGATTTGGGGTATTTTACACACAACTCTGTCAGTGTCAGTTATAAAAATGTTCTGGTGCTGCTGCTGTTTGTTTGTCTCCTTGAGTAGTTCATTTATATTTTCCCACCTATTACCTATTATATTTCCATTTTTCTGTGTGCATCAGTATAGATATTTGTCTTCAGTATGTCTTCATATATTTCACATATTTCAATTTACTTCTAATGTGTGCCTTTTGTTTGAGATACAGCCACAGGACCTGCTTGTGTCTGGATGCCAGGGAGAGGCAAGGCCGTATTTTTCACGGATACCTTCATAGCTTCCAAAATCAAATGTGTTCTTATCATTGTTCTGTGGAAAGATCCCTTTATCCTATCACTGTCATTTGCTTGAGGGACATAGACACATGGGTGAAACAGACATCCTCTTCATGCCAATAATGCCATTTTAAAGACATGGCTACATTCTCTGGCAGGAACAGGTTTACAGAGGGTGCATCATGAGCATCACTCTCAGTGTCCCAGGCAGATATGGAAAACCACAGCCCTGCAGAGTGACTGTCTCTGTCTCCCCAAACAGGATAGAACTACCCATATCCAGTATCTCTTTTTAAACTCTCTAGTCCAATTATTCATCCCTGCTCCCTGATCTAAGAAATGAGGGGACAGAGGTCAGGGGTATTCTCTCATGCCACTAGCTCTACTTGGAATCATGAGAGGAGAGTAATCATGGTGTTGGTCAAGTTTGCCCCATGGATCTCTGCCCCCTTTTCCATATGAGAACCTAGGATTTTGTTGATTTCACATGAAATCTGGAATAAAGAAACTATTTCCAACCTTCCCATGTAGCTATATGCAGTATTATGGCAAAGTTCTGGACTATTAGAAATGAATTGTATAAGTGCATTCAAAGATGATTAACACAAAAAAAAGAAAGAAAGAAGATCAGAAATACTTCTTTCAGGGAATGTGAGAGGTAGAGATACAGGGATTAATAAAGCAGCTGAAATGATTTTACTGCCTCTCAACAACAAGATCATTTTCAGAAGGTCACCATAGTACCCGGAAATAGAATTGCAAAATAAAATACAGTATGCTTAATTAAATTTGAATTTCAGATGAAAACATTTTTAAAAATATGTATGTCCCAAATATTATGTGCAATATACTGAAACAAAAATGTATTAATAATTATCTGGAATTCAAATGCACTTGACATCTTGCACTTTTTGTAGTAAAACTAAAGATGAGATCTACACTCTTAACATATTTTAAAATAGACAATAAAATATTATTAGCTGTAGGCAAATATTGTACAGCAGATCTCTAGAATTAATTTATCTTATATTACTCATACATTCTACCCATTGACTAATAACTTTCTGTTTTTCACTCAATCTGTCTCTGAACATAACCATTCCACTTTCTGCTTCTTTGAGTTTGAGGATTTTCATACCTCATATATTTGGAATCCTAAAGTATTTGTCTTTCTGTTACTGATTTATTTCATTAAGTATAATAGTCTCAAGGTTTATTCATTTTGTCCTGCATTGCAAGACTTACTTCCTTTTTATTTTATTCCTTTAAAGTAAAATAATATTCCACTATATTTATATATGTATAATATTCCATATATATGCAATAGAATATATGTATATGTGTATATATATGTATATATACTTATTTATATCACATTTTTCCTTTCACATATAGATTGGCATTAAAGTTTTTTATACATCTTGGTTATTGTGAATAGAATTTCAATGAACATGGGAGAGTTAATATCTCTTTGAGATCCTGATTTCAACTATTTTGAAAATATACTAAGAAGAGAGATTGCTGAATCATATAGTTCTGTTTTTCATTTTTTGAGATGTTTCCATACTTTTGTCCATAGAAACTGTGCCATTAAACATTCCCATTGATATTGTATGAGTGTCCCAATTACATCCTCACCAACACTTATTTTTTGGTCAATAGCCCTTCAACAATGTGAAGATATAACATCTTATTGTAGTTGTGATTTGCATTTCCCTGATGCTTTATAATATTGACCAACTTGTAATTCTCCTGTTGACTCCTGATATGTCTTCTTCAGAGAATATTGTGTTCAGATCCTTTGTGCATTGTTAATTGTTAATTTTTATTTGCTATTGAGCTTTTTAAGTTCCTCATATGTTTTGTATACTCCACCTTTGTCTGATACATAGTTTGTAAATATTTATTATATTTCATGTTTTTTGTCCATTTTGATGATAGTTTTTTTTGCTTCCCAAGCCTGTTATTTTGATGGAGCCTTATTTATTTTTGTCATGTGAACTGGATGTTCGGTGTTAAGTTCATGAATTCATTGCTCAAAGCAATGTCATTAATTTTCCCTTGTTGTTTCTTCTGTATGTTTTATGTTGGAGGCTTTAGGTCTTTATTCCATTTCCTTTTGATTTTTTTTTATGGCACAAGATACAAGTCTCATTTTATTCTTTTGAATGTAGATATCAGCTTTTTCCAACCGTGTTTATTGAAGACAGTATGTTGTTCCCCTTGTGTATTTTTGGCAATCGTATTGAAGATGAGGAGAATATATCTGTGTGAGTTTTTTCTGGGATCTCCATTCTTTTTCATTGTTCTATACATCAGCTTTTATGTCAGAATCATTCTGTTTTAACTGTTGCACACTGTAATGTATTTGGAAATTATGCATGGTGATAGCTTCAACTTTATTCCTCTTCCTCATGGTTGTTTTGTCTATTCAATATCCTTTGTTATTCCATATCAATTTTCCAAGTTTTTATTTATATAAATATGCCATAGAGATTTTGACAGAGATGTGTGGATTTCTAAAGACATTAGAAAAGTAATCTTATTTACAAAATCATAAGAACAATAAGATTCTTAAAAACAAATGAACTTTAATAATATCATGAAAGACATAAACATTGAAAAACAATAAAACACTGAGGTCAAAAATTAAAGAAGACACAAATGGAAAGACAGTCCATGTCCACAGATTGAAGAATTTATTATTGTTAAAAATGTGCCACATTTTTATTTTAAAAATCTATCTGCTACAGCTCCACACCGAGTGATACACTAAAGGACTTCTAGGAGCCAGAGGAAATCATCACTGATGATCTCAGCTGACTTCACAACTGCCAACAGAAGACAGGGATGCCTCCTACTCTTTTCTGGCAAAGAAGTTTAGGCTTATCACCAAGGAAGGATAGGAATGAGGATGAACATGCACTGAAATACTGATCTGCTGTATTAGTTCACAAAATGTAATCATAGCTAAAACAAAAGTGATAAGATATTTACCAGAATATTGTTTTCTGACGTTATTCATTTACGTTTTTATTTTGCTACTTTACTATTACCATTTAAATGAATTCCTGTTATTCCATTAAACAAGAGTAACTCTTCCTACATTATATGTTAGTCACTTTAAAAGTATTTAAAGTCAAATTGATGGAACTAAAATTAATGAAAGGAAAATACACAACTAGAGATGATATGTCAAGCGAAATAAATGATGAGCATGCCAAAAATATAAAAAAAGTTTCAGGGTAGGGGCATTAAAAAACAACCAGGGTTAAAGATTTATACAATAATGATAAAGCATATAAAGGACACATGAAGTAATTTGAGTTGGAAGTTGTTAGAACAAATGTCAGGAATTCTGGGACATGTCTTAACAATGGTTTCTCAAAAAGTTTAGTAAAATTTAAATCAAAAGAGCAAAAGAATTAATTGATTCCTACATTTTAGATGCCAATTATATCACAGTGAACCTAATGTTTAATATTAAGTAAATAGGAACATTTTTAGTGTTAAAATAAATGCACCTCTTACATGAAGAAAAGGGCACTAACCTATTTCATTCGTTAGCACTATGGCACTTTGCTAATCATTTAACTTTGCACTTTTTCTACGTATTAGACCTATGAACCCTCACCCATAAAGGAATCCTGTGTGTATTACTTTAAAAGTTCTAAGCGGAACATGATGGCGCATACCTCTGGTCCCAGTGGCTTGGGAAGCAGAGACAGGAGAATCCCAAGTTCAAGGCCAGCCTCAGTAACTTAGGCCCTAACAAACTTAATGAGACCCTATTCAAAATTAAAAAAAAAAAAAAAGAAAGAAAAAAGGGCTCAGTGGCAAAGCACTCCTGGCTTCAATCTCTAGAAGAAAGAAAGAAAGAAAGAAAGAAAGAAAGAAAGAAAGAAAG
>JAJEJO010000857.1:13155-37199 GCA_020662805.1 Glaucomys volans | reverse complement strand
TATGGATAAGTAGTTGGGGGAAAAACTCAAACTGAGGAACAAAGCCTGGCAGACAAACTTCACTGAAGAACAAATAATCACATTTTGGAAGGAATGGTGAGTTTGAAATTAGCATGGCTTTATTACTTGTATTTTCCTAACTATTATCTTTCTTGAATTCATACACACAAAGAAGAAAACATGAATATTTTTTAACATTAAAAAGACAATAACCTAAAAGATGAAAATATTAGTAGGCATTTTCTTTAATAATCTTAATGCAAATGGAGAGAGTATTCTCAATTATAAGAGACACCATAGCAAAATTTTATCATTTCATCTTTTAATCACATTAGGAAAAGTGATATCAATTGCCCAGTGAGCAAGAGGATATGCAGCAGAAGCAGCATTGCCTACCAGTGTAAACAGCAACACCACGGTAACATGATTGGGTGAGATGATGTTACCCACTAGTGGCAATGTCAATGTCTGTCAAAATTGCTTACTTGGGATTACGCTTCATATAGGGATGTGTAAATTGTGTTAGGCTAAATTTCCTGAATATAATGAAAATACTGACCATATATACAGCAATAATCTGAAGATAATGGGCAATGATCAAAACTAGACAAAAACTGATGAAGAACCAATTTTGCAAGAAAAATGTTACTGGTAAGTTTCTTAGAGTTACAAAGTCTGCTTTAGAGTAGGTACATGGCAATAGATTCCTGTTGTGAATCTGAAGCTGGGATACAGAACTGTAGTCTTTACTATTTTAGGAATCAGAGGGCTGAGTTTGGGATAACCACAGGAAGTACAAAATATATTTTCAATTTTTTTTAGCTTTTTGTTTCTCAAAAATTACTTCACAGTACTGCAGATGACAATCCACATTGACATGATAAATTTTGCTTCTCTTGATTTTAGTTCCTTGAAGAAAAAATAAAATAAGTTGGAACAAATCATACAAGGTCTTTCATAAATGATTTTATTATAGAATAAAATATATTTAAATAAATTCTTCCTGGTAACTTATTTCTCACAGTAAAGAAGAAAATTATAGTGACTATATATCATGTATTCTGTGATCAGCCATCAAACTAAGGGGTAAATGGCTGTCTCTCATATTAATCTATTTAGTTATGAGTAAAAATTATATAGGATCAACATTAATCTGTATATTGTAAAATAAGAGGGGGATTATGGAAGACAGCTTACAATTTAGATGATGTTAAGCAATTATTTGTCACAGGACATAGCAGGGAAATTAAACATTGATGAGTTTTTCAGCTTTCAGGAGAAGAATTGGGCTCACATAGCAACTTAATGCCTCCTATTTCTATCCCTTTGGCTTTTATCCTCTACCCACTCATTGTCGGATAGCATTCACATCTCAGAACATTTGACCTTTGTTTTTTGGAATTGACTTTTTTCAACCAGATCCATCCATTTACGGGTGAATGTCATAAAGTCATTTTTCATTGTGGCACAATAATATTCCATTTGGTATATACCACAATTTCTTTATCCATTCATCTGTTGATGGGCATTTAGGTTGATTCCATAGCTTATCTATTATGAATTATGCTGCTATTAACATCGATGTGGCTGGTCACTCTTCTATGCTGATCTTAACTCCTTTGGCTATGTACCAAGGAGTGGAATAACTTGCTCGAATGGTGGTTCCATTCCTAGTTTATTGAGGAATCTCCCTACTGGTTTCCAGAGTGGTTAAACAAATTTGCAGTCCCACAAACAATGTATGAGTGTACCCTTTCCCTTATGTCCACACCAACATTTATTGCTATTTGTGTTCTTGAAAATTGCCTTTCTAGTTGGAGTGAGGTAAAATCTCAGTGTAGTTTTAATTTGCATTTCTCTAATTGCTAGAGATGTTGAACATTTTTTCATATACTCATTGACCATTCATATTTCTTCTTTTGAGAATTATCTATTTAGTTTCATTGCTTATTTATTAATTGAATTATTTGGGGTTTTTTTGTGTTAAGCTTTTTAAGTTCTTTGTATATTCTGGAAATTAATGCTTTATCTAAGGTATGGGTAGTAAAGATGTTCTCCCATTCTGTAGGCTCTCTCTTCATGATTTGATTGTTTCCTTTGCTGTGAAGAAGCTTTTTAGTTTGATACCATTTCATTCTTCAATTTTTAATTTTATTTCTTGATCTTTAGGAGTCTTGTTGAGGAAGCCAGTTCCTTAGCCAACATTTTGAAGTGTTGGGTCTTTCTTCTAGAAGGTGCAGGGTTTCTTGTCTAAAAATAGGTCTTTGATTCACTTTGAGTTGAATTTCCATAGGGTGAGAAATAGGGGTTAAATTTCATTTTAGTACATATGAATTTCTAGTTTTCTTAGCACCATATTTTGAAGAGGCTATCTTTTCTCCAATATGTATTCTTGGCACTTTGTCTTTGTGGGTTTGCCTCTGTCTCTTTTATTCTACTCCACCAGTCTTCATGTCTGTTTTGGTACCAATACCATGTCATTTTTGTTGCTATAGCTTTGTGATAAAATTTAAGGTCTAGTATTGTGATGCCTCCTGCTTCACTTTTCTTACTAAAGATTGCTTTGGAAATTCTGGGTCTCTTATTTTTCCAAATGTATTTCATGACAGTTTTTTCTATTTCTGTGAAGAACATCATTGGAATTTTAATAGGAATTGCTTTAAATCTGTATGGCACTTACGGTGGTATGGTCATATTGACAATGCTAATTCCGCCTATCCAAGAACATGGGAGCTCTTACTATCTTCTAATGTCTTGTTCGATTTCATTCTTCAGTGTTCTGTAGTTTTCATTGTACAGGTCTCCCACTTATTTTGTAGATTGATTCCCTGTTATCTTATATATTTTTTAGGTTATTGTGAATGGGATATGTTATTGATTGGATGTGAGGTTTTCCCCAAAATCTCATGTGTAAGACAGTACACAAAGATTTAGAGGAGAAATGATTGGGTAATTGAAAGCCTTAACTCAAGCAGTGAAGTAATCACACGATGGGACTAATTGATTGGTAATGGAAGGCAGGTAGGGTGTGGCTGGAGGAAGTGGGTCATTGGGGGCATGGCTTTGGGGTACATATTTTTACTTAGCAAGTGGAGATCTCCCTCTCTACTGTTGGATCATTATGTTAGCTGTTTATCCCTTGCACACTCTTCTGCCAGGTTTTTCTGCCTTACCACAAGTCCTGAGGAATGGAGCCTGCTGTCTATGGACTTAGATCTCTGAAACCAAGAGCACCTGAATAAACTTTTCCTCCTTAACAATTGTGCTAGTTGGGTCTTTTAGTCACAGCAGGGAAAACGCCGACTGAAACAGGGTAGATTTCCTAATTTCTCTTTGAGCTGATTCATCATTGGTGTATAGGAACACAATTGATTAATGAGTATGAATTTTGTATCCCGCTACTTTGTTGAATTCATGTATGAGTTCTAAAAGTTTTCTCTTGGAGATTTTTGGGTCTTCTAAATATAATATCATGTTATCCACAAGTACATAGCTTTAGCTCTTCTTTTCTTATGCATATCTCTTTAATTTCTTTCTTTTACCTAATTCCTCTGACTGGAATTTCAAGGGCTATGTTGAATAGAAGTGGTAAAAGAGAGTGTTCCTGTCTTGTTCCAGTTTTAAGAGCTAATGCTTTCAGTTTTCCCCATTCAGAATAATCTTGACCTTGGGTTTGATGTATTTAGCTTTTATAGTCCTGAGTTATGTTTCCACTATCCCTAGTATTTCTAATGTTTTAAACATGAATGGATGCTATATTTTGTCAAATGCTTTTTCTGCATTTATTGAGATAATTATGTGATTCTTGCCTTTAGTCTATTAATGTGGTGAACTCCTTTCTTTAATTCCTGTATGTTGAACCAACCTTATATCCCTGGGATGAAAACCACTTGTCTATGGTGCACTATTCTTTAATGTGTTTTTATGTGATTTGCCAGTATTGTATTAACAATTTCTGGATCTATAGCCAAAAAGGATATTGGTCTAAAGTTTTTTTTTCCTTGATGTGTTTGGGTCTCTTTTGGTATCGGGGTGATACCAGCTAATAGATCTGTCATAAGGTTCCTATGTATGCATATGAAAATACCACAAAGAATCTCAACATTGTATACATCCACAAGACTGGGATCCTAATTAGAATAAGATATGCTCCATATTTGTATATCAAAAGAGATTCTACTGTCATATATAACTAAAAAGAACAAATAAAATGAACAACAATTTAAAAAATAGAAAAGAAACACAAAGCCTCATATAGTTCATGTTTACCTCTGTCTTATTAATGCCTTACTCTTCTACTGGAAAAGCAACTCAGGTATTAAAATCAACCATTTGCAAACCAATGCAATAGAAAAATTATAATGTTTTCAAGAAATAACATTTAATGTCCAGTTGCAAATGGATATTTGCAACTTCTCCTTTTCTTCTTCTCCTCCCCTGCCTCTTCTTCCTCCTTCTTTCACTAGTTTTTCTTCTTATTCCTCTTCTTGTTGTTTAGCAGTTCTTATGTTTTGAGCATTCACTGTTATAGTCATTTCCAAGGGTCTCTTATAAGGACTAAAATCCAACTTAATATCTGACTGCAACCGCATGAGAGAGACCTCTTGCTAAAGCCACCCACTTCAGGCAAGTCAATTGACAAACCTCTGAGAAAAATTATTACATTCTTGATTTCAGAATCTAAGTGTAAGATTTTAAAAATATATTTTAGAACACTAAATGGCAGTATCTTAGAATATAATATTAAAACAGCTCACATGGTAATGTCATTATTTTAAAGTATTCAATTAACATATGAAACTAATATGTACCCCAATATGTGTTTCAGTGAATATAGTCAAGTTCTATGTCAAAATAAAGGATTATAAATGAATATATAATCAAAACATTTATTTTCACTTCTGAAATGTTCATTTTCTTATGAATTAATTTATATTTAAGATTCATACCTAAAGGAAATCAAAATGCATTTAAGAATGTCAATTGTACAAACTTTGCATTAAGTAGATTTTGCAAATTCTATTAAAATAAATTATAATATAAAAGTACTGTCAAGTTTTAATTTTATATTATTTTCTTAAGCTTAGTTCACCATGGCAAAGTTGAAAAGGTAATATTGCCTAAAAATAAAATGAAAAGAAATGAGAATAATTATAGTGATAGCCTCTTAGAGATGATAGATAGAGAGAGAGATAGATAAATAGAGTTTACTTTTTTTTTAATTTAATTTTGATTCATTGAACACAAATGGAATACAGCTTGAAGACAGGTAAGGACAGGTCTAGTGCTAATTTATAATAAAATAGTACCAAATAGCCACAACGTGACAAAGACATATTAATTTATGTAACTAAGACTAAAAGAAGCATAAAATGCAATTTCTAAGGAAATAGTATGGAACATGTTAAAAGAATGCTTGTGTTTGTGTTTCCCCACTCCCCTAAAACAGGATTAAAGTTATTCCAAAAGGCCAGAACTGGAGGCATCACATGACCACATTTCAGAATGCACTATAAGGACACAGGAATAAAAAGCAGGCACTGATATAAAAACAAATACACAGACAAATGGAACAGAATAGAGAGCCACAAAATAAATCAACATATTTATGGTCAATTGATTTTGACAAAGGTGCCAAGATTACATAATGAGCAAAGGATAATCTCTTCAATAAATTTTAATGGGAAAACAGGATATCCACATGTAAAAGAATGAAATTAGATCCACGTATCACACTGTATACAAAATATCAAACACAAATGGCTTAAGGAATTAAGTATAATCCCTCAGACAATAAAACTGTTAGAAGAAAATAGCATTTCATAATATTAGCTTGGACAATGAATTTTTGGATATGAATCCAAAAGCACAGGCAATAAAAGCAAAAAATAGACATCAGGATTAAATTAAATTAATATGCCTCTCCACAGCTAAAGAAACAGTCAACAGAGTGAAGAGGCAATCAAGGGTAAGCGAAATTATTCACAAACCATGTGTCTGATAAGAAGTTAATATTTGAAGTATATAAGAAACTCAATAGTAAGAAATTAAAGAAAATATAATACATATACATATAATGGAAAAAGAGTCAGCTGTAAAATGAAATACTGTCCTTTGTGACAACATAGATGAACCTGGAAGACACTATGTTTAGTAAAACAAGTCAGGCACATATAAATTTCATTTATATTAGAAATTTGAAAAAGTTAAACATAAATAAAGGAAGTAGGGTAGTGGTTACCAGAGGCTTCAAGTGAGTATTGGGAAAATGCTGATCAAAAAAACAAAAGATACAAATTTCAGAATATATAAATAGGAGGAATAACTTCAAGAATACATTACACAATATGGTGACTATAATAATAATGCATTGCACTCCTGAAAACTGCTAAATTTAGATTTGAGTTCTTAGCTCTAAAAATGGTAGGTATGTGATGTAAGGCATAAGTCAATTAGTTCAATTTAGCCATTCCATAATGTACACATATCTCAAAACAATATGTTGCACATAATAAATATTTAATTTTAATTTATGAATTAAAATGCACAAATAGAAAATGTGGTTATATGGACATACATATATGTAATATGAAGAGCCAACCCTAATGTGAAGTACATTGTTTCTTTTCCTTTTCAGTTTTTTTCTTTCCACATTTTTTGTTATTGCATTATAATTGTGCATGATGATAGGATTTGTTACTTATTCATACATGTAAACAATATAACAATATAATTTAGGCAATATCATTCCCAGGCTCTTCCAATTCCGTCTAACTCCCCACCTCATACCCCCAGACCCTTTCCTCTACCAATCTGCCGTTGATTTTCATGAGTAATGTGAACTATTTCATAATGATGTTTCAATATCACTGTATATGTATCACACTAATATGAAATGTTAATAATAGGGAAAGAAGGAGTGGGATTTTAAGTGGGTATGTGGGAACTCTGTATCTGCTACTAAATTTTTGCGTTAACCTAAAACTGACCCCAAATGAAGACTATTAATTTAAAAATTTTTGTCAAATGTTTCTAAAGTAAGTAGTTTTTATCTGAATGGGAAAATATATCATCTTGTTAATATCAGATACATTTGAGAAGAGTAATGCTTATTTCTAGGACAAATTCAACATATTCAGTTAAATATTTGCTGTTAGTTTGAGAGCACTTTAATTTACTTTCATCTTTATTAAATAGTATCTAAAAAGTGGAGTAATACAACATTAGCAATGCTTGCTTTTTATTGGAAGAGTTTTATATCATTAATATTTAATTAATTAATTAATATAGGTTAGTAATAAAATCAAGAATTATTACAGAAGCAGTAGCAAATTATATTTTGGCTCACAACAATAAAATTATTCATGAACATTTTATATGCATTCTCGAAAGAAGAGAACACTGCAATTTTTCAAACACATCACTAAATAAGCCATGAAGGAAAAATAGTTTGTAGTTTCCATTATGTAATAAAAGTTCATTCTAACAGTAAGTTAGAAAACAGTAAGTTAAAAGTTCATTCTTACTTACAGTAAGTATGAACAATTTGCATTGACTACTAATATGATAAAAATACCTAAAGAAGTGAAATTAAAACATATTATGTTATGTAAAAATAGCTATTGTATTTTAAATGTTAACATTGAATTTTCTGTAGAAAATTAATAAACCAATTAATTTTTTTGTGACTTTGGAAATTGCATGTTAAAACTGTTGTGCTATGGTGAAGCAGTAGTACAATTAATACAGTAGAAATACTATAAGAACATACTTGCAATTTTTTAAAATTATCTGATAATTTAGGTAATTCTCAAAAAAGCTGTTTAAAATTTTATCTAGAGATTAAAATTAGATTACACTAAACTGAAGTACGAAACTAGATTCTAATAAAACTCATGCTGATAATTAATTGTACATTTTTAAAGCATTACTAAGAGAGGTATATATTTACCAAAGTTTAACTCTGACTCAATTTCTTAAATTTTAAGTGTCATGGTGTAAATATTGAAGGAGATAGATAAATGAATTGAATTAGCATCACAAGTCATCATGATAAGCATGTATACGCATACCACATTTGTGTAAACGAGGCAAAGGTTGGCAAGACAAATCGGATGTCCAAAAACTAGCATAATCTGTGTAACTTGACACTACTAGTAATAATGATATCTCATTTTTTGTTTACATCAAGCTTCTTTAATCATTATAGTAACAGAATAGGCAACTAAACATATATATACACATACATATATATACATATATATATATATATATATATATATATCCAGATTTCCAGAAGGTTAATAGTCTAGAATTGGTATAGAAGCTGAAAAACATCATTAAAAATAGACTCCTTTGCTTCTTCTACTTAAACATCTCTACTGTATTTGTTTTTGTCAAGTTTGTATCCTCATTGGTACAATAAGGTTGCAGAAGTTTGAGGCATCATAGGACCTTGTAACTTAGAAAGATGTAAAAAAAACCCAGGAATTTTCCTCATGTGTCATCCTATTTGTATTATAAAAAATATATATATAAGTTCCAATATTCTATCAAAAGTCTTCTCTGATAAATGATTAGTCAGAATTGTCATGAGTCCATCCTTGAACCCAGTACAGTTAAAAAGCAGCAATATTTTCATGATTTGCTAATTTGGTTAAGGGACAACCCCCAAAGTTTTGAATAAAGAAATCAAAAACAGAAATGCAGCCATATCGATGTTTATAGCAGCTCAGTTCACAATAGCTAGATTGTGGAACCAACTTAGATGCCCTTCAACAGATGAATGGATAAAGAAACTGTAGTATATATACACAATGAATAATTCTTCTGAATAATATTCCATAAAGAAGAATAATATTATGGCATTTGCAGATAAATGGATTGAATTGGAGACTATCATGCTAAGCGAAATAAGCCAAGTCCAAAATCCAAAGGTCCAATGTTTTCCCTGATAAGTGGATGATGATATATAATGGGGGTGGGGGATGGGGGGTAAGAGAAGAATGAAGGAACTTTAGATTATGTAGAAGGAAAAGAGGGGGAGTATGAAAAATGGTGGAATGAGACAGACATCATTACCCTGTGTACATGTATGATAACCTGAATGGGATGAATCTACATCATTCACAACCATAGAAACAAAAAGATGTACCCCATTTGTGTACAATGAATCAAAATACAGTCTGTAAAAATAAAAATAAATAAAAAAATAGAAAAAAAGAAATCCTTATTCTGAACATATTATTGATGCACCATGTACTCTGTAAGTGAATCCATATACATACTATGGAAAAACTAATTTATTGTGTAATAATTGACCTTACCATAGTTATGTAAAATGTCAGGAGACAAATATGAAAGGGCAAGGTAGTAAGTAAGACCGTTTCTGAATGCAGCAATGGAAGATTTGTCCAAAGTATTACAGATATCAAAGGGAAATTCAAATTTCATTAGGAACAAAACACTTCTCATCAATAACAGAAATAATTCTATGATGTTGACATACTAGAAAGAACTGTGAAATGTTTGAAATTTTAACTGATGTGAGAACAGACAAGATAGTCTGGCCCAGTCTCATGAATGTGTTTCAAGATATAAGACTTAGTGGTCAAGTACATTCAGAACATATTCAGTGCATTAGAAGTTACCAATCAGTGTGTCTGGAGTGATTCTTTGAAGATGCAATACTAGCCAGATGACACTTGCACAAATGCTAGACTATGTTACATATATTAAACAGAGGAAATTTGGACTAAGGACACCCACATTTTTTATACAGTATAAAAAGCAAGCCTGCATTTTGCTCCAGTACCTAAGGTTCAAAACAATAAATAAGCCTACCTTTAGTCTTTTACAATACAATATTTCTAATTTCCAAGGCATTGAGTTAAAAAGCAGTCATGAACAAGGCTTTTCTGAAGAAAAAGGCAATGCATTCCTTAATCACAAGACATATTTAAGGAAAGAAAAAAAAAGCAAAACTATGTAGGACCCTGTTCCAATAATACTTATTCCTTCTTCATTTGTAGAGCACTGTAGCTGCAGAAGAATTTTCACTTAAGAGTACCATTATGTGGCCTAATCTTATTAACTCACAAACAAAAACTGGGACAAACTCATTAAATCAGATTCATACAGCATTTATAACCAGTATTCAAACAACGATACAACACCTAGCATCCAGATAACTTCAATTTGCAGTGCTTACCTCAACTCTTCTTCCTAGAGTCTTAGAACCAACCAGCAGTACCAATCCAAGGCATCCTCAGGGTCTGACTTAAAAATCCAAGTGGCCATGCCCTTTATTTTTCTATGTTGAGCTTTCCATTAGTCTAGGAAGATGAATAATTAGCTATTAAAAGATCCTTGGCTCACATGAAGAGAGGTTAGGCAATCACATAATCCATAACAATCCTGCTCATTGAGTTGAAACAATTAGTATTTGCTTTAGTCAACCTTTTTTTGCTGCTGTGACCAAATACCTGACAAAAACAATTTTAGAGGAGGAAAAGTTTACTTGGGGGCTCACCATTTCAGTGATCTCAGTCCATAGCCATCTGGCTCCATCGCTCTAGGACCATTATGGTGGAAGTGTGTGGCAGAGAATAGCAGCTGGGACCATGACATCAGGAAGCAGAGAGAGCTGTGCTCAACAAGGACAAAAAATATACCGCAAAGGCATTCCCTCAGGTACCCACCTTCTCCAGCCAAACTCTACCTGCCTGCATTCACCATCCAGTTAGTCTCTATCAGGGGATTAACACACTGACTATGTTAAGGCTTTCATAAGCCAATCACTTCACCTCTACACTTTCTTGCATTGTCTCATATATGAGCTTTTGGGAGCACCTCTCATCTAAACCGTAAGAGTAATGATCTCCAAGACTGAGATAGAATCAATGATCATTTCAGGTAAAGTAAGGGACAAGTTCTGTAACAGCTTTCCTATTTGTATGAGATAGATTTTTGACATAACAGCATATAGTATGTACATAAATAATAAGTCAAAAATTCTTCCATTAGGTTCCCATGAGTAAGAGCAGCCTTATTTTTGTGAAATCTCTGTAGTAATTACAGAATTTTTCTGGGATGTTTACTTAAACACTTGAGTCTCTTTCAAACTCTTCTAATATATGTCATGTTTCTTCACAAGAAGTACATTCACAAATCTATAAATGTAAAAAGTATTGTTAAAGAAGATCCAGATGGTTGATGTGAAATTTATCTAGCATGTCCTCAGCCTCGATTTGGCTATGCTGACACCTGGAGATAATATCAACTAAGTGGACATCAGGTTGCTGTTATGGAAGTGTTAACTTGTGGAGAACTGGTCAGAGCAGACTCCTGATGTTTTAATGATCTGCATCACCTTTTGGATTCACGCAACTCAGAAAGTGGTCAAGAGGAGATAACCACTTTCTTGGACAGTTATTTAATAACCAAATTACCTTTCTAAGATACGTAAGAGGATGAGATCAAGAGGATGAGATGGAAATAGAGATAGAAATACTTTTCATTTTGTTCTTGAATAACTGATTACCTATCAAATATATGAGAAAAGTGTAAGAGTCAGTCAAATATCCAGACCATCAACCTATTGTTTAGCTTTACGATAAAATAAATAATCCCTTGTCATAACAATAATGATTGGGATAGCTAAAAACATGGCATAGTTTAGATTCAAGCATTAAAATGATGAGACAAGAGTTAGCTGATTGGACTGGAAGAACAATCTATCTCTTAGTAGTATGTCTGAATATGTGTTATTTTTCCTTATTAGCAGTATTGTGGATCTGGGGTTGTGGCTCAAAGTAAAGTGCTTGCCAGGCATGTGTGAGGCACTGGGTTCTCTCCTCAGCACCACATAAAACAAATAAATAAGTAAGATAAAGTTATGGTGTCCATCTACAGCTAAAAAAAGAAAATTTAAAAAAGAATATTGCTTTATGCAATGAGCTGATCCCAATTTTACTCTAGTGTTTACATATATACATATATGCATAGTGTGTTGTATAGTGTTTATATACATGTAACACGTATAGAGTTTATATATATATATATATAACACAATTGTGAAAAAATGTATATTTTGACAAACCAAATATATATGCATGTATATTTCCTTCACAGAAGAGAACAAAGTGATAAAATATTTCATTTGAATGAGTATTATCCAGCATATAAAAAAGACATGGTTAGGAGCTGGGGTTGTAGCTCAGTGATAGAGCAGTTGCCTAGCACATGTGAGGCATTGGGTTTAATCATCAGCACCACATAAAAATAAATAAAAGTATTGAACAAAAAAAATAAGGAAGACTTTGTTAGAACTTAGACTCAAATTGATATTCAAAAGTACTTTATTGAGCATTAAGTACTAGTGGTTAAGAGTAAACGTTTGACTATATTGAATTTAACCAATCATATCATACAGTTGGGTGTTATATTAAAAATATTTTATAACTAGTATTGCAAAGCAAAAGAGCATTAACAGTAGACATACTGACCCATCAGAATACATACCAATCATGAAAAGCCAGCTAAGTTGTACTGGTAATATACATATATATGGCTCTGTGTATTCAGTAAGGCCAGAAAAAGTTAATGGTTTGACATATTCAGCATAGCCAGAAAAATACTATTCATGTAGACACAGTCTTCTAGCAATTTGAAATGATGATTTGCTTCACTGATAAATCTTAAAAATGAATCAGATGGGAACTATTTTTAGCATTTGAAAATATTCATGGTAAAATGTCATTGTGATGATGTATTAGAACACCGAAATTAAAGAGCTTGATGGCACAAGAAAATAACACTTCAGGTGACATTTTAATTTTACTAATGATCTAACATCACCAGAGTGTGGTTCCTTTTTAAATACATTTTATTCTACCTTAGATACTTGTTTATGAACATGTGTGTCTCACTGGAAATTGTGTGTGTATGTATGCATATGTGAAAATATTCTGCACCTGAGAGTTGCTGGATGCATTTTAACAGCAGTTTTCATACTGCTGAGATACCTGCATAACATCAAATGCTTTTAGACAGAATAAATATGAACTAGTAAAATCATAAATATTTTACACATAGAATTGGGAATGAAAAGAATTTACTGTATGTAAAGATGGAAAGGATTTTGTTGTAGACATCTAGCTTTAAAATATTTTGCAAATTTATATATTATATAATTATGATATAAGACATTGGTGTGATAGCATGCACACATCTGATATTCACTTTCTCTTGGTTTGAAAAATGCATTTTAATAAATAACATAATACCAATATTAGACACTTATCTAATAGCAATCGTAATTTAAAATATTTCTAATTAGGCCAGAGGAAAATGTTGGCTTATTCTACTCTGACTATGATATTACATAGTTAGTCAGATTAAAGTGCAATCATCTACCAAGTTCTTGTAAACTAAGTATAAGTAAATTCACATAATCTTCAAAAGGATTCAGGGAATATATGCATATCAAAGTGAAAATAATACCTTTAATATTATTACATACATGACATGAGTTTTCTCATTTTGAAACATGTAGGTTTTCAATAGAGAAACATATGATCTTTCTACTCTATTTATGATTTGTATATTTAATATCTTTATGATCAGAATATATCTTTCAATATTTGGTTACACATATTTTTAGTAACTCAAATGATATTAAAACACTATTATTAAGTTAAATGTAATTTCACTCTTAAATTTAGAATCACAGCAAATTTTATTTTAATCATTTTATTTAATTGGTTACACCTTATTTCCTTAGAAAAACTAAAATGTCTTAATCATTTGTGCTATTTATTTTTATTTGAAGGCAATTTTCCACAAATGCCTGGTACACAAATTTTTTGAAACTAATCATGAGAATTAGGTCCAATGAAAAATGTTAACAAAATTTAATATTATTAAGTAGTAGGCATAAATTTGGTGCAAATGTCTATCCTAGATCTATAAGGTTGCTGTGTGACCTTGGGCAAAATCACTGAAGTGATACTTTTCTAATTTTTATTATTTTCAACATGAGGGAATCTACCATAATATAGATAAATTTTTATCCTTTTTAATTCTAAATCATGAATGGGTGTCAAAGGCTTAAATTAATCTCCTCAGAGTTCTAGTTTAAATAAATCTGGATTTCAGTAACAGTTCAATTCCCTATGCTGCCCCAAAGTTCATTGGAATTATGTAAAAGTCGTGACTCAGTGTGAAAAATGAGAATTCCATCTTCATCCACA
Source organism: Glaucomys volans (assembly GCA_020662805.1). Classification (NCBI taxonomy): domain Eukaryota; kingdom Metazoa; phylum Chordata; class Mammalia; order Rodentia; family Sciuridae; genus Glaucomys; species Glaucomys volans. The sequence goes on along the minus strand of JAJEJO010000857.1, from coordinate 22,947 downwards.
CAGTCAATGCTTTCTTTCTTAGAGGACAGAGATATTACCAGTGGAAATCCAAGCCAGGAAATCAACCATTATATTTCTACTTGACCGAAGCCTCTCAGCTCACAACCTAGTTGTAGAAATGATCCTATAGTTAGGGAATATAGCTCAGTTGGTATGGTGCTTGCCTAGAATATGCAAGGTCATAAGTTTGATCCCAGCACTGAAGAAAAAAAAGGATCCCCTCATTCCTAGGTGTTACAGATTAATGTTTTTGTTTCTTCCAAAGCACATTTTGAAATTGAATCCCCAGTGCAAAAGTAGTGGCAGAAGTGGACTCTGAAAAATGAGTGATGGAATTTGGAGACTGCACAATAGGACTTGGTGGAGGAAGTTCATGACTTTCTGTTGTTTATGCCTTCTGCCATGTGAGGCCCTTGAATTCCTCCCCTCCTGTAGGTGAAGCTTTCTAGCAACATTTGGAAAGAGAGCCAAAACCCTGATTTGAATCTGACTTACCTTGACTATGTACTTCTCGGATTCCAGAACTGTGAGGATAAATTTTTGTTATTTATACATTACCTAGTGTGTGGTCTCTTATGACAGCACAAAACCACATGGATACTAGGGAGTAGACTGCATTATTTTGCTGCCATTAAATCTCACTTAGCATAATATGTTTAAGACATTATAGAACAACTGATCTTCTAGGATTGTTCAAGAATGTTTCTGCTTTAAGGCTTCTCTGAATCCATAAAAAAAGAAAACCTCTCATGCATTTGCCTTGCAATTATTTCTTCAGTCATTTTGATTCTATTACCCATGAAGGAGTTACCTATCTTGTTCTGACTCCCTACTTACAAATAACCTTTGCATGCAACAAATCTTACCTTAGCTATCCCTTTTAATGCCTGTCTGCCCTCATACGACTATAAGATATGTACATCAATTTTTTTATTGAGAAGCAGTTTTCTTTTCTAAGATCCTAAAATTAGTTGTTAATAGTTAGAATCTTCATTCTTGCAATTATTTAATTATCTTCTTAGTTGCCTTAAACTTCTGGAATAAAGGAGATTCTCTATTTTGTCTGTACTACTGCATCTGAAGAGATCACAATGCTTGTGTTCTGTAAACATTCTTCAAGCAAATCAATTAACATGAGAAAAGAAGTTCAAATAATGACCTGACTTTTAGATATATTTTGATTTTTCTTGGGGTTGTCCACATACATAGTATTTTGTTGCTCTTTTTTTACTGTTCTTTTTGTATTCTTCATTACTGATGTAATAAAATTGAATCCAGTGTAAAACCACAGTTTTAGAAATTATTTTTCAAATGTCAATAAACACACAGATAGTTAATAAGGTAATTCAATAAGTAATCAACCTTATCTTATGAAATTATTGAATTGCAATAAAAATTGGTGCAACATGTGTTTTCAACATTTGCTCATTTTCACTTTGACAGCAAATCCTATACTGTAGATCATTATCTCGCTTTACAAAATAACACTTGAGCCTGTGAACATTTGGCTATAATTCTCAACAATCTATGGGATTTTAATGTGATTATATGTTTTGCCCACATAAACATTTTATTTTTGCAATAACTTTCCACAAATATATCTATATTTGATGACTATTTGCATATAGGTAATTAACAATCTACATGGTGAAGTTGATATAAAGTTAATATATGATTTTCATGAGCATCAAACAATGGGAACTTGTGGGGTAATACTAATGATGGTATAAACATTCTTACTTTAAGAAATAATCAAGACCCATGAATTAGACCATCAGATGGTATTAAGAGTGGGAATAAAACACAGACATAGAAGTAATCTGATTTTTCTCCTATTCCACAATCATAATCTTTCCTAGGGTGTCATCCTTTTGCAAGTTTCTTGTGTTCATCTGTGGCAGCAGTGTGGTGCCACTTCCTATTTATAGTAGGTTAAGAAGAAAGAGAGTAGTTTGTCTAAATCTATATCACATGCCAGCATTTGCAACAGAATCTATGAAAGAAACAGGCTTCTGCTGCCTTAGTGGGGAAGGCAATGAGTAGGGCTCACCATAGCTGTGCTCTAAATTCAAGCAACTGAAGGAATTTTGTTCTTTTACTGTGTGCTACTATAGCCTACATCAGAGAATAGATCCTCATGTGGCCCAATTAACTGTGTATTGTTCCACAGCTGCTGGTGACACAGTTCTTTTAATTCTTTTTAGGATGATATCTTTATGTAAAGATATTTTTAAAAGCTCTCTTATAGTAAGCTTTTGATTCCACAAAGAAATTGTGCTTACAATGTAACTTTATATTAAAGAAATACCATAGAAGCCTTGTTATTCAGCAATTGAAGGACACTGGAATACTTTAAATGCTGAGCCACTGTAGTATGTAAATTTAGACATGTAAATTTGAGACATGTTTATCCTGTTTAAATTGGCATCATGGCACCTCTGAAACATATTCTGGTCAATGGAGCATGAATGAAAAAAACAAAATATTCATTTCCAAATATAATATCAGAAAGGGAATGTTTTGTTTTATTGGGCAACAATTTTGATTTTATACAATATAAAATCATATGACCATCTATGATGAGATTATACACATGAAGTAACTTGAAAATGTCGTCAAAAGTAGAACTTCAAATGTTGTTTAAGATAATCTTTTACATTTTGATTTAAAAATGGAATATCTTTTATTTGGAATATTGTATAATATTTATGGTGGTCACATTGTAAAATGTCAAGACAGTAAGCATTAAGGATGATGAATACATGTGCTTTTTGGAAGTGCAAAGATTTCATTTTCTTATAAACCTATGAATGTCAATCTTTATTAACAGCAATATTATTTTTCAAAGTTTAATATGAGTAATAATTGTATCAGTGGTTCTGGGCAAACTTTACTTGGTTTCCTAACATTTAGATTTGCAATTCAATGTTTTTTTAAAAAATTAAGAGATGATCATAAAAATAAATAGCCATGTTAGGTTATCTGTTCTACAGTTCTTAAAGTATCAAGCAAGATATTTTTAAATGGAGTGAAAATACAAATTGAAATTCAGACAGCTTTTACATAGCAATTCTATTGGATCGTATATCATGCAGTAAAGTAAAAGCATCTAATTGCCTTATCTCTTATAAAGTTAAGAGAGGCCTGCTATAAAAATTACATGTAATCAGTATGAATGCAACTATAAAAGTCACTACATATGGCATCCTGCAATTTAATTCTTTCTTCATAATTACTGCTAGTACCAGCTTTATATTTATAGTGCACGTAAGAAATGAATACCTTGATACTCCAAACCCTCTATTTTATTATGATTTCAATCAAATATCTAATTTCTCAAATCATCACATTTCAGTAAACATCGGTTTGAGAAAAAGTAAACACTTGGATTTAATTTAGAATTTGTCATTATAAAAGAAACTTTCCTCCTTTTTAAAGGAAACACACCCATTTGGGGACATTTTGAAAATCATCTGTAAACTTAAGAAAATTCAAATTAATGAAAATTACATGAAAAAATTTATGTATGTGATGATCATTTCTTCATGTTATGTATGCCAAAACATCATGTTGCATTCCTCAAATATATATTTTTATTGAACAATTAATTATACCTGAATAAAGCTAGAAAATAATTGAAGAAATATAGATATATACATTTGTGACAAAATAATCTGATTTTTTCCTAGAGGTACTTGGAGCATACAGATGTAAATTTCACAGTGTGAGTAATCTGAGTTGCACAATGTTTAATTCAATTTTATACTAATCACTTCACCTGAAAAAACAGGGTTTTTTGCAAGGAATTGTCACAGTGAATCATCTGGTTTTACATGTAGTCTAAATAACTCTTTGATATTTAATGATTTTTATATATATACTACTCATACTTCAGTGATGTGACAACAATTTCTATTAGGAAATAATAGCATTTTAAATGCCCACCCTGAGCCAAGCATTGTGTTAATCTGATATATAATGAAGATATCATGCTTAGCTAAATGCAGTCAGAAATTTATGACAAATCGAATAAGATCCTCAAGGTTAGATCTGGAGTGGAGTGAGAAGGAGGTGGAGAGTAAGGCAGTGATTCAAAATTGAGCAGTCTTATTTACTGGATCTGTTCATTTAAGCCTCTGTGTTTTAGTCATATTTACATTGGGCATACTATGTTGTCCCTTAAAAAGTTATTTGAAGGGCATCTAGGTTGGTTCCACAACCTAGCTATTGTCAATTAATCTGCTATAAACATTGATGTGGTTGCATTACTGTGGTATTCTAATTTTAAGTCCTTTGGGTATAAACCGAGGAGTGGGATAAATGGTATATATACACAATGGAATATTTATTCAACTATAAAGAATAATAATATTACGGCATTTGCAGATAAATGGATGGATTGGAGAATATCATGCTAAGTGAAATAAGCCAATCCAAAAATACCAAAGGTCAAATGTTTTCCCTGATAAGTGAATGATGATATATCATGGGGGTGAGGGGTTGGGGAGTGAGAGAAAAATGGAGGAACTTTAAATTACGACGTAGAGGGAAATGAGAGGGAGGTGGGGCCGGGGGTATAAAAGATGGTGGAATGAGACAGACATCATTCCCCTATGTACATGCATGATTATGCTGTTTGTAAAATAAAAATACAGGGCCTTCAATGGATGGGGGAAGTTCTTATTGCTTGTAAGTTCTCTGCCATGAGTCTTTCACAGAGCTTTGCATTTTGGAAAAATTAATAAACAAGCACAAAACCAAAAAAAGTTATTTGAAGTCTTAATCATTAGAAATTAATTCAGATATAATGATTCAAAATAACAAAGTAGAACTTTATTTTAGAAAGTATAGAACATTAGCCTGGTGCAGTGGCACACGCCTGTAATCCCAGCTCTTGGGAGGCTGAGGCAAGAGGATCAAAACCAGTTCAAAGCCAACCTGAGCAACTTAGCGAGGCTCTAAGCAACTCAGTGAGACCCTGTCTCTAAATAAAAAATACAAAATAGGGCTGGGAATGTTGCTCAGTGGTGGAGTGCCCCTGAGTTCAATCCCCAGTACAAAAAAAAGAAGGGAAAATATTTTTCAGAGATCAAAATAATAATCTTATTTGCAATAAGTGCTTTAAAATAGATGGCATAAAATTATCAATAAGATTGATGTTCACTAATATTTAATAAAATAAATAACCTATTAACATTTATTTATTATTAGGAAGTGATATGGGGTATTTATTTATACTTAGAATTGAACCCAGTGTTGATTTACCATTGAGCTAAATTGCTAGCCCTCATTATTTTTTTATTTTGAGACAGAATATCATTACATTGCCAAGCCTGGACTTGAACTTGGATGTCCTCCTGCTTCTACCTTCCCAATAGTTGGTAGAGACACATACTAACACACCCAGCTGGTAGACCTATATCTATAACATTTACAGTTCTAAAGCTAATTTATTCTTATTTCAGATTCACCCTAATTGGAAAAACTTAGCTCTGTTGTCTTTGAGAAGGGTTCCCCCTCACCTAGTAATTCTTTTACCTTATGTAGGCATTGGGGCCATTGTTTTAAGTAGTCTACCTATAAATATTTTTAAGCCATATATAATTCAATGGAGATAACATAGTCATTATTTCCTAACCAAGTTCTGTTAGTGTCTCTGACTTTTATGTGATAGATTCACCATCTATGATATTTTTTAAAATGTCTGATTCTTGCAAATGATTTCTTATTGTGGCTACTGAAGACAACCAAATATGTCTCAATGCAGTAATATGGAATATTGGTTGGTCTCTTTTATTTCATAATCTTTCTTATTAAAATCTCTCATATATGGGTCACCTGCAGTATGCTTCCTCAGGTCCTGGAAATTGTATTGAAGTAAAATTCTTCAAGTTAATTCCAACTCTTCACAAACATTACAACATACAGCTGAATACCCTACGTCTCAGCTCTCCGGGCCATGCCTAAGGCTTAAGGGAAAGAAGAGAAAGCTGAAGAAAAACTGGACACAATGCTAAAAAACTTTGTTCCTCATATTTTTCAAAATGGTTAACTTCAAAATGGTTAGGGCAGTGGAATACATGGTCGGTCATTAGGTTGAATACAAACATAATTTTTTTTTTAGAATAAACTTCTTTTAGAATTTTGTGTTTTAGCCAGGTGCTGTGGTGCACACCACTAATCCAGGAGGATCACAAGTTCAAGGCCAGAGTGAGGCCCTAAGCAATATTATGAGACCTGCAAGATAGAATCTTGTTTTTGCACAATTGACATCTTAGATTTTGTCCCTATTTTGATCTTCATGTTAAATCCCTTCTACCATTGTTATTGATGTTTCCTTGCTAATGTTTGAAAGTGCAGTGTGGTAGCGGGCTACTGGGGGTTTCCTTTCTTACCTTTTCTTTTGCAGCTGAAATGCACATAGTCCTAAAGGAAATGATTTGACAACAGAAACAGCACTAAAATAGAAGATCCCTTTTATCTCCTCTTAAAATCCTAAAAATTGGAAATTTTCATTCTTTAGGAGTTTATTATTCAATATAAATTTACCAGAGACAATATGGTAAAAATCCATCTTGTCTGGAGATTACTAAACACATTTTTAAAAGCCACCATGATACAAACAAAACATTCAGACATAAAATATAACTGAAAATTGACTGCAGTGCCAATATCCTTTGCTTTACCAATATTCTTTGGTTTTCCAATAATTCCCTTATTTGTATATGTGCTAGTAACTATATTTATTTATTAATTTTGCAGTTTTAATTGCATTCTCACTTGTTATTTTAATAATACATCATCCTATACAATTATAGAATAAGTGGGTAAGTGACTTGTTTGATTCATTAATGACTAAATAACTAAGCATATCTAGCTTTAACCTGGAAAATTTGCATATTACATTGGCTTCAAAATTCTTTGATGCCACTCACTTGCATTTTTTGGATTAACCTGAAATAATTAACATCATGATAAATTATTGATTATTCTCAATAGGAAATAGAACAATCTAATGTGGCATAGAATTCAAATAACTTATGTCGATTTTTATCCACAGAAATAAATCTGATCCAAAACAATATAATTTAAAGAAACATTATTCATAAACATTATATATATTTCTGCCCCTACACATCTTTCACATCCTCACTTCTTTACTTATATTTTAAATAAGAAAAATCTGTCTCAAAGCCTGCATGGACTTTTGTTTAGCTGTCATGACAGTGTTTGACTTTAAACAACATGCAATTATGCAAAGTTCAGAAGGTTCTTTCATAAATGGAAATTTTAATCTCCCCATAAAATGCTAAACCTTCCAATAGAAATAAATAATAATGCAATGGTCCTGTTTTAAAAAAATTATGAAGATGGTGATCCCAACTTACAATTTTTAAAAAATTTTTTCAAGATTGTCAATTTAAGAAATATCTCTCATTAACAATGGCATAATTGCTATAGTGTATTTCTGTTGGGTATTGCAAGGAAAATGAGACACAGACTAGCACCACAGAATCCTGGGGAGGAGATCCAAACTTAGAAAGCTTTGTTTGTCAGTCAGGGTTTGACAGAGGTCATCGCTCAGAAGAAAAAAGAAAGTGAGTGAGGCAGGAAGAACTTAACTCTAGGGTCTTTTATAGGGCAGGTTTGGACTGCTTGCGTAAGGTCCTATGAGCTACTTGTGTAAAGGCTTGTGGTGGGCCGTTAGGACAAATAAGGACATATTTCAGTTGGTGGTTAAGGAGGGGGGAAGGTGTTATATTTTAACTTTTGTTTTCTCTGTAGGTTCCCCTCTAGGGTGGGAAAGTAAAACTTATTTTATGAAATGGTGATAAGGATTTAAGAGGGCTGCATAGATGTTAAGCCTTGAACCTAATAGCTATGCTTTGAGAATGCTGTCTTCTCCCTGTCCTTTCTTTTACTAGGCTGTTTATTTTGCTTCTCTGGCCCAATGGCCAAGGCAGGAAAAAAATTTGCCTATTATATTGGTTTTAAAATTCTTTGATGCAGTTCACTTGCATTTTTTGGATTAACTTGAAATAATTAACATCATGATAAATTATTGATTATTCTCAATAGGAAATAGAACAATCTAATGTGGCATAGAATTCAAATAACATGTCAATTTTTATTCACAGTTCCACAGAAATAAATCTGATCCATAACAATATAATTTAAAGAAAAATTATTCATTAACATTACATATATTTCTGCCCCTACACATCTTTCACATCCTCACTTCTTTACTCTTTACAAAGAGATTTCAAAGAGTATTAAATATAGTCATGAACTGCAAAATGAGGTTTCAGTCACCAGAGCACTGCATATACCATAATGGTCCCATGAGATTATAGTTAAGCTGACAATTCCTGCCATTCAGTGGCGTTACAGCCATGGTATGGTATTGTACCATCCTATGGTAGTACAATGAACTGCTCTTGTGTTTGCGTTGATTCTGGTGTAAGCAATCCTACTCTGCTGCCTGTTCTATAAAAGTTTGTCACATACAATTAGGTGGAGTATGTAACCCTTGATAGTAATAAACAACTATGATACTGGCTTATACATTCACTATACTGCATATTTTATTTTAATTTAGAGTGTACTTTTTCTCCTTAGGAAAAAAACTATATTGCAAAACATTGTACTGTTTTACACCAGCATAGTCTCATACATCTGTTTATAGCATCATTGATTATTCAAGAGACCACGGCAGGTCTCTTGACATATACCAGCTAGGATTATGTAAGTACATGCTATGATATTTTCAGTAACATGAAACTGGCTTAATTTCAGAATATATCCCGTCATTGAGTTGCATGTGACTACACCTCAATACTTAACTAAAATATTGATCAATAAAAAATTGTTTTTCATAGCATTATCCATAAGAAATGATAGCCTATCAGGAAAAATGTTTTATAGTATTATAGACTTACATGTTAAAATTTAAGTGCCGGGTGCAGTGGCACACATCTGTAATCCCAGCAGCTCGGGAGGCTGAGGCAGGAGGATAGAGAGTTCAAAGCCAGTCTCAGCAAGGACAAGGCACTAAGCAAATCAGTGAGACCCTGTCTCTAAATAAAATACAAAATAGGGCTGGGGATGTGGCTCAGTATCTGAGTGCCCCTGAGTTCAATACCTGGTTCCAAAAAAAAAAAAAAATTAAAATTTATGTAATTATAGTAACCCTAACTTCAATGAAACAATTAAATGTGTTGCAGTTCCCTGAACATCATTAATGATTACCATTTTTATTTTTAACGAAGTTGGTGATTATTGGTATTAAGTAAATATAAAAGTATTACTAGAATTAAGGTCCAGGCTGCTTGCCCACAACAGACCGCTTTCAAACCTTGATTAACAATTGACTACATTAACTTATAAGTAGAAAGCAGACTCCAAGCAGACTTGCCAACATATCAAAAGGGTTTGTTTTATTCTACCAATTTATTTTTAAGAGAAAATTTTATAGTATTTCTTCTTTTCTTTGTTTTTCAGATCGTGTGTTTTCTTTTATTTTTTGAGAAAACTGAAGTAGGGTTTTTTGCGTTTTGTGACATACTTGTAAGTTTTCAGAAAATGTATGTAGAGGTAGACACAAGGTGAGTCTTTTTGAAAACCAGTTCACCCAGAAGAAAAGGGGGACTCTTGTCACAAAGTTCTTATGTCCAGAAGCTAATTTAGGTTGACTTATACTGGTCTGGGTGTTGCCAGGGTACCCTCTCAGAGTAGATGGGTCAGATGATGCACATCAGATCTTTTTTTTTTTTTTTTTTTTTTGTTTGGGGG
>JAJEJO010000857.1:0-13055 GCA_020662805.1 Glaucomys volans | reverse complement strand
TTTGTATTTTATTTAGAGACAGGGTCTCACTGAGTTGCTTAGGTCCTCGCTAAGTAACTGAGGCTGGCTTTGAACTCCTGATCCTCCTGCCTCAGCCTCCCAAGTGCTGGGATTTCAGGCGTGTGTCACCGCGCCTGGCTGCACATCAGATCTTTATCGCTCAGACTTGAGATGTTTTTCAGTTCTGAGAATCTCAAGAACAAACATCATTATATCCTGGGGCTGCTTTTGTCACTGAATAGTTATATGTTACACAATGAACAGTCTATAGGGGATAGACTGCCCTAGGCCCTGTTTCTGATTGTCAAATTTCTTGTAACGAGCGACTACAAACTCTGTAATGAACTAAAACACTTAATGCTTGGTTTCAAAAGCACCAATTAGCTATGTTACATAAAGTGGTAATTTTCTTTAAATATTTCATATCCAGAATGGAATTTTGGAAACAATGAAATAAAAGCTTTAATGATGGCACATACTGAGAGGGTGAAATGGAAGTATGCCTGAAACATAATATGCACTTCCTTTTCAACGTTAAATAAATACAGAAACAGAAGGGTACTACTAGTATCTCTGGCTTAAAATCTGTGAGGTCCTCTCTTCACTCCCTCAGAGATTTAACGTCATAGGTAAATAATCAGAATTTTGAAAAAATTTGATAAACACAGTTGTAATAGATTAAATTATTGTTCCAGAAAAATTTACCCTCCACACATTCAAACTCTCTCCATGACACATGGCTGTGATTTAGCCTTTGGCCATATGACATCTGAGTTCAATGGACTGTGGATGGAAAGGCCAGTGTGCTCCCGCACACTTTCACTTCTGACCTTTTCCTGGACTCTAAAAATAAGAATGGAGGAGACTGGAACTAGACTTAATAGCTAAATCAGAGCCACTCCATTCTCCTTGCAGAGTTCTAACTATGAAATGAATACTTACTATTTGCCATTCAAATTTTGCGTTAAGTTCTTATTCAGGGAAATCTTAATGACACAATAAATTTTAGAATAATGTTTACTTTGGGTTTAGGGTTGCAAAATAATGACATAAGAAAGGAGCATGTGGGTGAATTCAAAGTATTCTTAGGTTTATATTTCTTAAGTTGGATGATAGAGCCACAGGAATTTGTTTCATCATTATGCTTATACTTTACATATTAGACATATTTGTATGTATAAAATATTAGAAAAATTTACCAAATAAGGAAAGGGACAAATGGCATCTTTAAATTAAAAAGAACCCACACAAAGTATGTATTAATCTACTTTAAGTGAGGTAATATTCTTATAAACATAACATATCTATATTGTACATACTATATATAGACAAATATGTAATTAAACATGAATTTTTGAAATCAATAAAGACTATGATTCTCAACAGAATAAAAGTAAAATCAACTTAAAACCAATTTATTTACTGTTTAGAAACATAAAACGAAAAGTTAAAAAGTCAATAGCTTTTTGAAATACTAATTGTTCTATTTTTCATATATACATGAAATTGTATAAGAATATCTATCTATGTACATACAAATGATAATTTTACATCTACATATATTTTTCAAATGCAGTTATTTATATATTCATAGGAAATTATTTTAGACATTTAGATGGAAAGATATATAAGTGCATACAGATAAGCTTCTTTCATTGGACAATATTGTATACTTTTTCACTAGGAAACCACAGAACTTTTAAAATATTATTTAGTAAAGTATAGGTTTAATAAAAATTCTCTTAAACTACTACATGAACATGAATACATACTGAATTATATTTAAAAATCCTTTTCATATGTTGTATAGTTTCATTATATATTCATATGTAAATAAGTTCTCCATTTGTTAAAATGTGTTAACAAACTATGATATGAACATATTTGGCATAGAAAAATGATACTCAATAATTTTTGCCCTTAAAAATGTATAATTAATGAAATATAGGAGACCAAGAAAAAATATCTACTTAGAGTTATTAACTTAAACATGGCAGATCTCATGTTGATATCCACTAACTTTCTACAGTAGGATGGTGTTACTTCATTACACATCTAGATTCCGTTCAGAAGCTGAAGATGGAATTTAGAATTAAAATAATTCAAGTTTCTGAAATTCTTTAATTAAAAAAATGCTGCAAAGAAAACAAAATCATTAGTGCATGGTTCTTGTACTCAGTATCTCCTGTTATTATTCAAATTGAGGTACTTCATTTTGCATTCCCTGATTTACTCAAAATTTAGTTTGTTTTTTCTATTTTAGTGTTTTAAAACAACAAATGCTAACAGAACTCTCATTAAAGAAAAAATAAATCTCATTTCTATTTGTGTCAACTGAAATAATTTTATGGTATGATATGTGAGGAAATTCATTAAATAATGTCACTCAGTAATTCTTCTACATTTCTAAATAATTTCCAGATGAATAAACAGTGCGTGTGAAGTAGCACCATTTATTAATGAGCATGTAAATGTACTTTTATCTTTAGTTCATAAATAATGTTTTCCCCTTAAAATTTTTCTGTATACTTCCAATTTTATGATTATAAATATACTCACAAAACATCTTACTTTTAATTATCAATATATGCTTCCTTCAATAAAAGTGCAAGAAAAAAAATGAGAAAAGATTGTGATATAATCTACTTAAATTTACATGAACACTGCAGATTTCTAATAGATTTATCTCAATGTAATTGGAGGTGTTCCTGATGGATCATGGATGACCACAATTTACTATTTCCACAAGATGGGATTAAAATGTGTAAATGTATAACCTTTAAAAATCTCCTTTTCATAGTCTATTCAATCAATACATTCCTTACATTTCCCTAATGTGGAGCTTGTATATTCATGTTTCTTCTACGTGCTGCATTCCTGACCTCTTTGTTACTCATCTATGACAATAGCCTGTTTCATTTTTGATTGCTACTCTGGCATCTATGGTATTACTACATCTAATCTACCATGTCCAAGTGATGTAAAATTCCCAAACAAGTTATTAAAGGTAGAAATTAAAGCAGTAGTGAAAAATAATATTTAAGATTTTTGATCATATATTCTAACTTATTTTCTCAATGTTTCATTAGAAGGTACCGTTTGTTGATGTACAATGCACAAGTTAGAAATGCACATTTTAAGAAAAAGGAACAATCACTGATTTGTAGATGCATTTATACATTTTGAGTTAAGTCTACAATTAAAGCATTATATATTACTCATATAACAATTAGGCTTTTCAAGTTATTCCTTTTTTCAACATAATTACTTACATTTTATAATTTTAAAAATGTTAAGAAGTAAAATGAAAGTGTTAGAATATTCTACTAACTCACAATTACAAGTTAAAATAAACCATTCAGCATTTATAAACAATATAAGAAGTTAGTTTTTGTTTTGGTGTTTTAGTTTTCTTTTTAAAAGAATCATTAGCTAATTCATGACACCAGAATGTTCTGCAATAGAGTAAATATATAGCACCAAAAATATCATCATTAGCAGAAAATTATCATGCTTGTGATTACCAGTTATTTTAGAAGCTAGAAGCTAGTAATTGTATCATGTTCATGAAGTCATTTGTATAATGTTAAATGTCATCCTTATTTAATCCATTACAAGAAATCCACCAAAATGCATCCATCATCTCTGCAGAACATTGCTGTTGCATTGTTTTAGATTTCGACCAAATTCTTTTCAAGTAGTAGGTAAGCTCAAATTATTTTTTTCCATTAGAATCTAATTATCTCGTACAAGTATATGCCTCTATTTGTAATGCAAGCATGTCAAATAGGATACTTGTCTGCAACTGCATTCCTTGGGAAGTTTGCACATAGGATAAACTCAGCTTTCTCTATTGCCTTCTACTTTCCCTAACTATATGTTTCCTAAATTTGTTCATATATATTTTTTTAAATTTTTGTTCATATTTTGCAAAAGCTTTTGCCTTTCTAGTCAGCATATCTATAATATAATGGATTCCAGTCTCTGGTTGGAGATTGGTTTCCTTTACTTTGAGTTCATTCTATTTTATAAGATTTTACTGATATTAGCAGGCAGCCATCACAAGGTTATCCTATGAATCCTACTACTTTTTTTTCTTAATGCTACTACTTTGGTCAGCCTGTATTCCACCTTCAAAGCACAACATGCAAGTTTGTTCAAAGTGCTTTGCCAGTGCACAGCAAAGGTGTAGGCAGCTGACTTTTCAGGCTTTAATTGTCCAGCATCTTGACCTCTGCTTGCATTGTCTCTCTACAGTTAACAAGAGGCCAGTTTTCTTCATCTTGCAAATTTATCTGTGATTGCATATGTATAACAGCCAGGAGTAGGAACAAATGAAGAAGGAGTGCTACTTCCTTAGGAAAGAGTCCTGAAAGTAGCATAAAAACGACTTATCTCATTTACTATATTTTAAGTAAATGGTTCAACTAGTGGCAAAGGAAGCTGAATTTTTTCTTTTTATCTGGCTTCATTGGTGCCCTTAAAACATGAAGTTATGAAACTAAAGAAAATGAGATAAGACAATGCATTAAACAACTTTCAGTCTTTGCAACATAAATAATTTTAGTATTGTGTGAAATAGGAACAAACATAAATAAATTACTAATTTAATAGAGGAATTATTAAACTACTTATCAGTGAAAGTGATGTAAAGTGGTACAGGGAGATATTCAAGCAAATTTCTAAGGTATAAAGAGAAATTATGAAACAATACATGTAACATACAGAAAATATTTTTATATTAGGGAAGGTAAGTAGAACAGGGAAAGAGGGCAGATCAAGAGGAAATTGTACACATTTAGATATTATTAAGTTTCAGTTAATTATGAGTTTATTAACATGACCAGGAAAGTCATCCTTCCTAAACACAAGATGTAATATGTAATAAAGAAAGGATTTTATGAATATAGTTGTTTGTGTATACACAAATGATAAATCTCTCTATATATATGTTTATATTTTATATTTTGTATTAATATATAAAAATTTTAATTTTTTAATTTTAATGATCAATCCATCTAAAAATGTTCTATTTATTTTATCAGATAATACCTGATTTTATTTTATTGTTACGAATGTACTACACATAAAATAAAGGACGGCAATATGAAATGCTCAGTTGAAAAACTGGCAAATGAAACAAGATTTTATCTTATTTTTGTTATTTTTAATTGACATGTAACAATTGTGTATATTTCTAGTGTAAATCTTTAGATATATCCATGTAATTTGGAATCAATGAAGCTAATTAACTTATTAATCATGTTATTTTCTTATCACTTTTGTGATAAGACATTTTCAGTTTGCTGACTTGATTTTCATCCAAAGGTGTACAGGTGTTTAGGGGGTGCACCTAGTGATAGAACATGTACTTAGCATTCACAAGATTCTGAGTTAGATCTCCAGCACCATACACACACACAAATAAATAATAAGTACATTAAGTATGAAATTTGTATTTTGAAAGTTACAGAACTTTAATAACATTTAAAAGACCTAAATATATGGAAAGATATTCATATTTATAGATGTTTGATTAATATTGTTAAAATGACAATAATATCCAAATTGATCTGCAGATTCAGTGCATCTCTATTAACATCCCACCTGACTTTTATAGAAATTGACAAGAGAAAATTGTCAATTTCCCCTAAAATTCTTACCCAGAATAGTCAAACAACCTGAAAAATCTAAAAGAAAGAGAATTCATATATTTTGATTTCAAAATTTAACTATAAAGTTACAGTACATAAGAGAGTGGAGTAAGAAAAGATAAAAGGTTAATGGAATAGTATTTAGAAAGACATCTTCCTTTAGGTTGAGGAAGGACGTCTTTTTAGTGAACTGCAGTGAGACAGCTATACATTCATAAACCTATGAGTTAATTTGGAAGACTACCCAACACCATGTAAAAAGTTAACTCAAAACGAATAAGCACTAAGGACAAAGAAATCTTTTAGACGAAAACATAAGAGTAACTTGTTTTATTGTGGGTTACATAAAGTCTTTCTATATATGTCAACTAAAGTATAAAACATGAGAGAAACAGATGAGTTGGGTTGCCAAAATTATAAAATCTCATGCTACATTATCAGCGAAGTCAAAAGAAAATCCAAAGAATAGGAAAAACTATTTGCAAATCATCTGTCTCTTAAAAAGTTTATATCCAAAATAGCTAAAAAATATGTAAAACTGAATAATAAAAGTTACAATTCAGTCAATTAAAAACTGGACAAAAATGTTAATAGGCATGTCTCTAAAAATGATGTATAAATGCTCAAGCAGCACTTGAAAAGATGCGAAGCTTTTTAGGCATCAGGCAAATTCAAATCAAAACAACAATAACATATCTTTTCATATCTTCAGAATGTTGACAACTTTGTAGAAAATTGAAATTCTCACACTTAGCTGGTGGAAATGTAAAATGGTGCAGACATTTTGGGTAACAGTCTGTCAAGTTCTCAAATGGTTAAACAGAGTTACCATTATTACCAAATTAACAGTTAGTTCAATTTCACACATTAGAATTTATGATTCAACTCTTTTAGTGGATACATAATGATATTAAATCAAATTAACTGAAAGTAACTCAAGGTAACTCAAGTTAACCACGTTAACTCAAATTAAATCAAGTTAACTCAAGTTTACTCAAATTAAGCATTTGAGAGATGGATGAAATTCATTTTCCACTGTGATATAGATATGAGCATTTGGTGGATATGTGTCCAACACTGTTGGACTGTTCTGGGTTGGATATGAGCTATCCTCCACAATTCCTGTTATTTCAGGGCTATTCAAAGTGAAATGATCGGATTGTAAATTGTCTCAAATTAACCATTTGAAAACCATTTCTAATATTTCACTCCTGAGTATATTACTCTTAAGTATAAAACTCCTAAGGATAAAACATGAAGACATATGTCTACACAGAAATGTGTACATAAATGCTTACAGCAGCATTACTCATAATAATCAAGAGTATGAATAACTCTAATATCTATTAATATCTATTGATGAATGGTAAACAAAATCTTGTATAGCCATTCAATGAAATTCCATAAAAATAAAGTGTTAGTACATGTTGAAATATTGATGCAGCTTTAAAATATCATACTAAATGAAAGAAGACATACAAAAGGCCACATTTTTTATTACTAATTTGAAATTTCTAACATAGACAAACACGTAGCTGTCCAGCCTTCAGTGTAGAAAGCGAGAAAGGAATGGGAAGAGACTGTTAATGTTTATAGGACTTCCTTTTGAAGACGTGTTAATATTAAAATTCGATTTCAGTGGTGATTGAATAACACTGTGCATAGGCTAACAAAGTTGAATGACAAATCTAATATGCAAAATATATGCTACCTCACTCATGTATCTCAATAAACATGTTATGGTTGTAAATTTAAGCAATATGAAGACCAGATTAAGAAAACAATGCCCTGTGATACAGATTTCCATCATGATATAACAGAAAATCATCAGAAACCACCAGAAATTATTATGAGTCATGAGATCCCACTATCAAATTTTCCACTTAGAATAATTAGGATGATAAGAGTTGTGTATGAGAATATCAAAAGGGAAAAAGAAGACAGATAAAATACTGATCAGGAGGATATAGGAATAAACCAAACAAGAGATGTCAAGTTTTGAACTACAGATGGAGTGTCAAGGGGATGCTAAGAGGGAACTTTTGAGGTAATTTAAAAGAAAATTAATACAACTTATGATTGGTAATCACTGATTATAAAGTATTTTTCACACTGAAAAGAATTAAAGAAAACAATCTAGGTAGGAAAACAGGGGTTAATTTTTGAATGGGATATACTGAGCTAAAAGCGGGCAAATATACTTCTAGCAGAATCGGGGAAATGATCTAAATTTAATTAAAGCAATATAGGCTGAAAGCATCTAATTAGCAAGAATAGGTAGGAGAAAAAAGGACATGTTAAGTTGATCTTGTCAAGTAATATAAAATAATGAGATTGCTAAACCAAATGAGGAAATTCAAAGTTCATGCCATCAGCAGCCTCCATATCGCCCATTCATAGTATTCAGTTTGTCAATTTTCAGGTGATAAAGTTGATTTTTTCCTTCCTTGAAATGCTTCTATGGTTTCTGTGATACATTCCTTTTTTTCTTCCTCTTTTGTTTGCAGTCTCCTTTTATTCTATTCTTCAATTTCTGTGATTTCTGTGACTGAATAAATCCAAGGCTCAGTGAACCGAGCTGTTCTCTGCTAAAAAATTTAATCTCCTACATCCCCATGATCTCTCAGGCTATTTTTCATAGAGCAGAATGATGGCTCTAGATAAAAAGCCAGATGTGATCATCCCTTTCTTTAAAATCTCCAATGGCTTCCAGTCATTCCTTGTAAAATACAAGGAGCCATATGTCCTATGAGGCTCTGTATTATCTGCCTCTGTGGAACAGGTTCACTAATAACAAATCTCAAGGGAGGACTCCTTGTCTGGAAGTTGCACTTCTCATCACTATCTAGGAATAGTAGTACAAACATTTTTGCCCACTGCATTCTGGGTGTGGTGTTACCAATATCCAAGACAGGTGAGACAGAACACATCAACATGAAACAAGTTAAATGAGGCCTAGTTATTACTTACACATAGGCTGCAAAGGAAAGAAGAAGCCTAAGATTCATTGGGAGACAGTCCAGTAAGGGTCAAGAAAGATGCCAGGGATGGATAGAGACTTGTCTGCAGGTGTTCTCCTTGCTCACAACTGAAAGGCCCAGGGGAAGTCAATCCTAGATTATGAATTTCATAGGCGGGTAGGTCTGACTCACCAGGCAAAAGTATGAACAACACCCTGCTTCCATGGGAAAGAGAATTTAAGTTTGGCCTGCTCTGGGACATTTGTCGTTAAGTCAAAATATGTTTCCTAGGAGGGACAGGAATGAGTCCTGCACAGTTTCAGGCAGTTTCTACTTACCAAGCACATGCTGTAGTCATTCTTGAGAACAACAAGCAAGAATGGGTAGAAAAACAGGTTGGTGTAAAACCACCTGGAGGAAAGATCTTTACCCTCAGTTTACTTTCTACTCTCATCTCTGTTGCCTCCTCTTCACTGACTGTCTTCAGAAATAATGAGATTCTTGCTTTTATTTTTTCCCTCTGCCACACATTTCCACCATAACGTTCTGCTTATCTTGAGCCCTGGGGAATGGCGTCAGCTGCTTATGGACTGAGACCTCTGGAATTGTGAGCTTCTAAATAAAAATTTCCTCCTCTAAAATTGTTCTGGTCAGATATTTTAGTCACAGCAGCTAAAAAGCTGACTGAAACAGAAATTGGTGTCGAGAAGTAGGGTTATTGCTCTGACTAACCTGACCATGTGGTTCATAAGCATTTGGAGTTTTTTGGAATTGATTGGATAAATTTTGAGATGTTTAGCAATGCAAACTGGAAATGCTTTATACTGCTGTAAGTGGAGTTTAATGACCAATTCTGGTGGGAGCTAAGAAGAGGAGAAAGCCAATAGGATTATGGACAGTGAAGACAGGGCTCGAGAAGGTTTAGAGGAAAAGGAGGGTTTAGAGTAGAAGCCATTCATGTTATGTTCTGGCTGAGAAATTGTCTGCATTTTTTCTCCATCCTGAAACATTTTTTAAGACTGATTTTAAATGTGATGGACTTCTGAATCAGGCAGAAGAAATTTCTAGACAGTATAGCATTCAGGTGGTAGCATGGATATTGCTGATGGCTTTTAGACAAATTTATTGTGATATTCAGGAGGAGGAAGCAGAGCAGAAATATCTGAAAAATTTGAACTTAAAAGGCAGGAGTAAAACTGGGGTTAAGAAAATTGCAGTTGTTAAAGACATTACCACCACTAAAGAAATGCTAAAGACATTGACCCAAGATGAGGAGAAGGGTGGCTTGAGAGCATCTCAGGAGCTGGCAAGACCATCCCCCTCTCAAGCTCAAGAGTGTAAAAGTGAGTATAATCTTGAGAATAGACCAATGGAGTACTGTCTTTCACAAGGGGACCTAGATGTTTTGTCAACATGCTCAGCTACCCAGGCACTAAAAGGCTTCTGCACCCAGGATCCCTGGAGGCATCGCTCCTGCTAGCAACCACAGCAGACATTGGCATGAACCACGTGGTGCTGGTTCTGCAAGATTGGTGTTAACGAGTCATGGAGGCTTTCACCAAGATTTCAAAGGAAGGCCTGGAAGGCCAGGCACAGTGCAGCAGCGTCAGAGTCCTGAGAGGACAGTACATGGAGATGTGAAGGAGGAAGCCAAAGCTGCAGTAGAACCCCAAGATTAAGAAATGCCAGTACCTTGCAACATTCACTGAGGAAGACTGCAGGAATCAAGTAGAGACAAGCCAATAGAAAGACCACTTGGGCTGCTCAACAAGGCCAAAGGGGTGGAGATACACAAATCTTTGAAGTGGACATCAGGATTTCACAAGAAATGTGCTAGTTCCTGATGCCAGACACAGAACTATAGGATTTGTTTGACCAACTGGATTTTGATCTTGCTTTGGTCCTATCCCTTCTTTTATGTCCCTACTTTTCTGAATGGAAATATGGACTCTCAACATTCATGTGTTGGATACTTGCAAATTACTTTTGATTTTTTACAGGAGCTCATGATATGAGCATGCCCTGAGTCTCAGAGGAAACATTAGACTATAACTTTTGTGCAATCTTGGAACTGGTGTGACTATGAGAATCTTGCAAATGGACAAAATGTATTTTGCATTGTGAGATGAATGTAAGCTATTGGAGGCCAGGGGTGGAATGTTACAGTTTGGATTTGAGGTGTCCCCCAAAAGCTCACATGTGAGAAAATGCAAGAAGGTTCAAAAGACCAATGATTGATTTCTGAGAGTCATAACCTAATCAATGAATTAATCCCTGATAATATTAACTGAGTGGTAATTGGAGGCATATGGGGTGTGGTTGGAGGAAGTGGGTCATTAGGGCATGGCTTTGGGTATATATTTGTATTTGGCAAGTGGAAATCTCTCTCTCTCTCTCTCTCTCTCTCTCTCTTCCTCCCTCCCTCCCTCCCTCTCTCTCTCTCTCTTTCTGTTTGCTGGTCATTATGTGAGCTGCTTCCCTCTGCCACACTTGTTTACCATATTTAGCCTCACCTTGAGCCCTGAGGAATGGAGTCTGCCGTCTGTGGATTGAGACCTCTGAAACCATGAGCCCCCGAATAAACTTTTCCTCCTCTATAATTTGCTGAACAGGTCTTTTAATCATAGCAACAAAAAAGCTGACTAAGAGTTACTGATTCACATTTTTTATTGGTGGCTTGTAATTGTACATATGATGGAATTTGTTGTTACATTTTTGCATATGAACACAAGATAACAACATAATTTGGCCAGTATCACTGCCCAGTATTCCCCCACTCCCTGCCTCCCAACACTTCATCCTTTTACCCTACTCCTGATCTCCCTTCTATTTTTAGATCCACACACACCTTTGTTTTCCTTTTTCCTCTCTAGCTTCCCTATATGATAAAAAACACAGACCATTAACCTTCTCAGTTTGACTTAATTAACTAAACATGATGAACCCTAGTTCCAGCTATTTTTTCTACAAATGCTGTAATTTCATTTTTCTCTATGGCTGAATTAAACTCCATTGTGTATGCATAACAAATTTTCTTTATCTATTCATCCATTGCTGGACACCTAGATTGGGTCCATGTTTGACTATTGTGAATTGTACTGCTATGAACATGGGTATGCACGTATACTGTAGTAAAATGAATTTAATTGTTCAAGGTAAATACCGAGAAATGGTATAACTGAGTCATGTGGTGGTTTCTTGCCTAGTCTTTTGAGGAGCCTCCGTACTGATTTCCATAGCAGTTATAACTCAGGTTTTAATGTAAGAACACTTAGAAAATAAAAGATAAATCCAAAATTCTCCTTAAAACAAGGGAACATGAGCCAATACCCTCATAATAGAAATTGCTTGGGAAAGGGGAACAATTCTTCATGGAGATAAGGAAGACAAAAGACTTCAATGAAAAGCCATGTCAAAATATTCTATTACCCAATGAAGCTCATATCTACACTCCACAACATTTTCCTTTCCAAATTTATTTTGTATCTTGTATGTAACAAGTAGTCTATATTTATCTCCTTTAGTCAGTGTGTTTTGTAATAAGACAATGATAATGAGTTTCTCTGAGAACAAGTTTTATATTTACAAGTGCATTAGAAACAATTTAGGAGCTTTTTAGGAACATAAACCTTCAAAATATCACTTTAAGGACACTGCTCTTAGTATTTGCAAAATCACAAATATCTAGTTAATGGGATTTTCTAAACTAGTTTTAGTTGAAAACTATCCAGATAAATTAACTGCAAAGGAAAGAACTGCAATCAATTCATTAAACAAAATTGCATTGTTATGGACAGGAGGCTCACAGGACATGTAGTGGCCTATAGATTGCCTTTAAGCATTATAAGCATGCCTAAAATGCATTCCCTGAAACATAATGCATTCCCATCCTATTGTAAGTGATTTTGTTTATCTAAGACTTGGATGATAGATTGTTTGTAGTATTGAGACTATACAGAGAAAGTAGCTTGCTTTGTGACAGGATGCTGTAATTTTTATACCTGTCATATAGACATCATCTCTTTGCTATGTGACAACAAGTAACATTATTTCTTCTTTAGGACTTTAATTACATTTTATCCAATTAAAAGCAAAAAAACACAAGCAAAAAAACACAAGGGTAGAATGAATGGGTTATTTGTACATACACTCTTCTGCAATAATTTAACTTCCCTCAAAGGTGATGTCACTTTTGAGTTCAGTCAACCTGCACTTAGGAACCCTAGAGTATATGGAATTTAGGAAGGGAATCTGCAAATTATACCCAAGAAATCTCAAATAACAGCATATCAAAAATTAGGAAAGAGTATTGAGCTATATCATTGTTGTGGTCTTTTTAAATATCTTGCTATTTACTTTATATTTCATTCTCACCTTAACACATTCACCTCATGAGTACTAGTAGAATTTGGAGGATTTAGAATTGTTTTGGTTTAAAAAT
>JAJEJO010000856.1:877091-1039618 GCA_020662805.1 Glaucomys volans | reverse complement strand
TGGGGTCACGAGTGTGTGCTGAGCTACATGGTGATGGAGCGGGAGGGGCTCCAGTTTCTGGGTCCCCCCTGGAGGCAGGTAATTCTGGAGCCTACCCCCGGGATCTCCCTGATCCCCCATCCGCTCCTCACCCCTCGACCTGGCAAGGTAGGAGGAAATCAGCCAACCCTGTGGCCAAGCTCCCAAGCCCTGAGAGCCAAACGCACCGAGTGAACTTCCTTCTGGCCCCTGTTAGCTGAGTTTAAAAAAAAAAAAACAGGAACCAATCACCTATAGTGCAGTTAATTAACAACCACTCGGTTTTGATTCACACGGACGGTTCTGAGAAAGAGCTCGAAGCAGAGATTGTGAAAGAAGCTCTGGGTTTCTTCACAGAACAGAGGTGTCGATGGTATCGGGCCTCCGGAAGGGGGCCCCAAGCTAACATCACTCCATTAACCTCCCATTCCGATGGAGGGTCCCCTGACCCTGAGTCGGATCCCGGCAGTCAGGTCTCCTGGGGGGGCCCCGCCTCCACCCGGACAGCATCCTGCACCCAAATTCCAGGTGGAGTCAGGTCCACCGGCCTTTGGTTTTCCTGGATGGAGGCCCTGGTAGCGTCTGTGGGGATGAGTCTGATTTTGCGACCTTGGGCTTGTGACCTCGGCAGCCACCAACCTGGGTTTGGTTTTCCTATCTCTCAAAAGAGACGGTTGGGCTAAGATTTCTAAACTTCCCTTTTGCTCTAAAATCCCATGTAGGATTCGTTGACCTTCAGCGAGGGACTGGCCCACCTTGGCTAAGACACTCATTACTCCGGTTCCCTTTTTGGAGGGGTTGGGTAAGACTGAGCCGATTCTCAGGGTCAGCTACAGAGGACCCTTGGGACTTCCGTTATGTTTAAAGACATCGGGAGAGAAACAGACTCAAAACCTTTCCAGCTGGGAGTGCTGGGGACAGGAGCTGGCCACACTGGGGGCCCCTCAGAGAATTCAGTGTCTAAAATGAGAGAACCAAATTCTACATCCACAAGCACTGATGACAGGATTTCAGACTGCTCTCTGCACACCACGGTCACAGCAGCATTGTCCACAGTGGCCAAGAGGTGGAGTGGGACCAGTGGATAAGCCAACTGCGGCTCCCCACGGGGGGATGATACTCAGCCTTAGAAAGAAAGGAATTCTGCTACCTGCAACGACAGGTGGACCTTGATCCCCTGTGAGTACCTGGGACAGGCAAATTCAGCAGAGGGAAGGTTTCCCGGGGCTGGGGTGAGATGGAGATTGGCTCACAGGCATGCAGTTCCAGTTTTACAACGTGAAACAGCTGCAGGATGGCTGCCCGATGGTGTAGGTACGCTTCACGCCCCAGAATAGTACACCCAAAGATGCCTTCGAGGAGCTGGGCACGGCAGGACAGGCCTGTGGTCCCAGCTCCTCAGGAGGCTGAGGCAGGATGATCTTGAGCCCAGGAGTTTCAGACCAGCCTGGGCAAAGTAGCAAGATCCAACTCAAAAAAAACAGGGTGGCAGGAGGTTGGGGGTATAGCTCAGGGGTAGGGGTTCGGTGCTTGCCCAGCACATGGGAGACCCTGGGTTCCACTCTCATCACCAAAAAATAAAAAATAAAAAAGCCAAAATGGTCAATTTTGTGAATATGTATTTTATCACAATAAAAAAATAGTGAGCAAATGAAACCCTTCCCACACATCTCTGTATTAGCGGCCAGAGCAGCTCCTGCTGGTTGGAATTTTTGGAAGGAAGGAACACAAAGCCCCTCTCCAGACCAGGGGGAGGTTTTCTGCTGTTTCTGCTCAGGGTGTAGACGCTGTACCAGGAGGAGAGTCCAGGAGTCCAGTGTGACCAGACTGTGTCCTGGTCCCAGAGGACTCTGGCCAGCCCACCCTGCTCTCCCTGAAGCCTTGAGAAACCATCTGCACTGGTTTCAGTGCTTCTACCAGTCCTACCTAACTCAGGTATGGCTCTCTGACTTCCTCCAAGGCCTGTGTGCAGGGAAACCAGCACGTTGACCCTGACTCTGAGAGCAAGAAAGGGCTAGGAGAGTCACCCATCTCCCAGTCCAAGAGATCGCTTCTGCAACCCTCAGGATATTCCAAGACCTGGGATGTTCTACCATTGCCTACCAGGAAACACAGGCGGCAGGGGCAGCGCAGCCAGCTTCCAGTAGCCACCAGGCCCACAGCCAGGGAATGTCGTTTAATTCGCCCCCAAAGACGATATAACATTGCAGATGTTTTTCCCAGAAAAAAAGCACTCCACCATGCGCCAACCATGCTTCCCAAATGCCTGCTGGACCAGCCCTGCTTTGGAGTGAGCGCCTCTCCCCAGGCTCTCAGGAGACTCAGACATCGCCTTTCCTCCGTCAAAATAGGTAGAGAAGTCCAGGGACAATCACAGCTAAGAGGGACCCGAGACAGCAGCTCCTGCCTGCAGTCCTATTGTCCCGGAGGCTGAAGTGGCTTGTTCTCTCCTGTCCCTGGGCTCCAGAGGGGAGGATGCCTGGCTCTCCGAGTGTCCCGGGATCATGTACCTGGCACTGCCCACATCCCGGGAAGAGCTGGGGTGGGTGTGACTTGGTGCAAGTCAGTGATGTCTGTCCCGCTGAAGAGCTGGGAAAAGGTGGCCGAGACGCGGCTCCTACAGGAGCTCAGCCCAGGCGGGCCTTACCGCTGTGTCCCCAACCCCACCCGCTGGAGACGTGCTGGTGGCATCCCTGAAAGACTTCCAGCCCACCTGTTCCTCCTGTAGCTTCCAGAGGAACTAGGATTTGGAAGGATCTCCGTGAGAAGTGCACATTTAAAAGCAGAGCGCCAAGCGCCCCCCGCACTCACCGCGGAGCGGTCCCCTCCGGAGGGAGCTGCGCAGGGTCGGCGGGAACCTCGAAGCCCGTCCCTGGGCACTGGTCTCCACTCCGTCAACTTCGCGACTCTCTGCACAAATAGACACTTCTCCTTTTCTCTCTGTGTGTCTCTGTGTTTTTTTCCTCTTCTGTTCCCCTCCCTGATTTTCAATCTGATTATTTGTGTCAAAATCTGGCGGCGAAGCGGCAGCCAATGGAGAGCGGGCGCGACCCGGGCGCATTTGCTTATCAAAACTTCCAGGATCAGCCGCTGCCTCCGCTGCTCCTCGTCTCTACCCTCCGCGCCCCGACGAAACTCTCCCCGGGACTTCGAGTAACAACCGATGAAAGGAAAGAATTGATAAACTATTCGATTTTAAAATTAAAGTGGAATCAAAGCATTTATTGCCAATACCCGACTTTGTGTACAGATATCAAAACTTCCTTTAGTTTTTTTCTTCTTTCCTTTGTTCTTTTTTCCCTCTTCCTTCATTTCCTTTTTTCCTCCTCTCTTCTCCCTTCTTTCTCTCTCCATCTCTCCCTCTCTCCTCCCTTTCTTCTTCCCCCTTTCTCTCCTGTCTTTCTTCCCTCCCTTCTCCTCTTCCCATCTCCCTCCTTCTTCCTTCCTTCCATCCTTCCCTTCCCTTCCCTTCCCTTCCCTTCCCTTCCCTTCCCTTCCCTTCCCTTCTTCTCTTCCCTTCCCAAGTTCAGCATCCTGCTCCTGGGCTTGGGGGAACCCAGGGTTGGGGACCATGCCTGCTGGCCCGGCCCTTCTCCTCCTTGCTCAAGGCATATTTGAGAAGAGACAGATTCACTTGTCCCCAGAAGGAGCTGCAGGACAAATGAAGGAGCAGCCCAGGTATGGCAGTGAGTCTGGGGGGGCCACAGACCCTCTGCCAGAGGAAGCCCACATACAGATTGAGCCCTGGGACCCAGGGTCGGCATGTGCTGCCATCTAGTGGCAGCAGAGGGGTTAGGGAGGCCAGTGGGGGCCTCTGGGGTGTGTCACCCCCATGGGAAAGCTGGGCAGCCAGGCTGGGAATTTCATCCCGTTTGGCACACAGCCCTATGCCCTGGTCCCCCACCGCCTTCCTTCTCTGCCCTCCACCTCCTCCTGCTTTCGGGGCAACCGATTTATTTCAGAGGTTTTGCATAAGCGGAGAATGGCACAAAACAGCACTGTTAGCTCATTTGCATGTCCTTGCAGCCTGGCGCTAGAGAGATTACGTTTCACTCCTAAAGAAAACAAGTTTGTGGACAGGAAGCCCGATTTCAAGTCCAAGGTTCGATGTGGAATGACAGGGGTGAGGCCTGACTGCTGCCCAGCCCTGCCTGGGAGCCCGGTTAGGGGCCCCACACACATCAGGTGTGGGAGTGTGATGCTGGGGACCCAGTCCCAACTACAGGCCAACCAGGAGACGTGCCCTGCCCTGCACCTCTCCTTGTAGCAGATTTAGGGAATCATCCTGGGGGCCTGTCCGGGATGATGCACATTACAGGCAGTTACCTGGAACCATTTGCCACATCCCTGCTGCTAGAACAAAATGTCCCTGACTAGGAAATTCATTTCCCCCAGTTCTGGAGGCTGGGAAGCCTGGAATCAAAGTGCTAGCAGATTCCTGTTCTCTGCTTTGGAATGCTGCCTCATGCCATCCCCCTGTGTGGCAGAGGGGGTGAGAAGCCCCTGCGAGTGGCAGAAAAGGCAGAAGGGCAAAAGGTTTGATCTCTCTCCCTCCGTCCCTTTGAGAAGGCACTAATGCATCCATGAGGGTAGAGCCCTGGAGGCCCAGTGGCCTCCTAAGACCCTGCCACTTGCCACCATCAAGATGGGCCTGAGGTTCCAATGTGAGTCTGGGAAGGACAGATTCAGATCATACAGGTTTCAAATAAGAACAGAGAGAAGCCCTCATCAGTTCCTTCCTGGCCCAGTGATGGGACAGAGCAACCTGACCTTGACAGTTTGGGTTGGGGGCAAGCACTAAAAGGTAAAGACAGTATGCAGAGGGAGTATGAGGCTTTGGAAACAGAGTCAGACTTGGAGGGTTAGTGGAGGAAGGGACATTCCAGTCAATGCCAAGGTTGGGTTAGTTTGGAGAAGTAGGGAAGCGTGACTAAAAAGAGGAACTGGGTGCAAAGAGCTGGAGGCCAGGACTTGAGGGAGCTGGCAGCAGCCAATTCAATGTGGGTGGCGCACAGGGACCCAAGGAAGGGGAGGGGACAATAGGACATTCGAGACATGGAGAGGACAGAGGGAGCAGGACCAGCAAGATTCCTCCCTGGTTAAAAAAACCTCAGCTTCAAGCTGGGCGTGGTGGCGCATGCCTACAATCCCAGCACTTGGGAGGCTGAGGCAGGAGGATCCTGAGTTCAAAGCCGGCCTCAGCAACTTAGCGAGGTCCTGAGCAACTCAGTGGGACCCTGTCTCTAAATAAAATATAAAATAGGGCTGGGGATGTGGCTCAGTGGTTGAGTGTCCCTGGGTTCAATCCCCAGTACCAAAAACAAACAAACAAATAAACAAACAAAAAACCTCAGCTTCAGAGATTAGCATTCAATGTTTTCACAGTGTCAGTGCACATTCAAATGACAGCACTTTCTCTGGCTTATAGAAATTCAATTTAAATTTATTTAGTAACTACAAAGCAGTTATTTCATGTCACCGAAAATGTCCAGCTTCAGGCATGGTTGGATCCAGTAGCTCAGATGATACGATCTGGAGTCTCATTTACTTCTGCTTCAGAACATTTGCATTTATTTTTCCCTCTTCCTAGATGGACTCTCAGGTGTCCCCATGGTAGGCTCTTTCCTGTCACTCATGTCTCAGCTGAAATGTCACCTCTTCAGAGAGACCTCCTTGGCCATCAGCTATAGTCAGATCTCCCCACCACAGTCTCTTTCTGTTTCAGCACCCCGCCCATTTTCTTCTTAACAGTCATGATTATCTGAAAATATGTTGCTTGTTTATTTGCCTATTGATTTATTTGGTCTAACTTCCAGAGGAATGTAAGCACGACAAGACCAGGGACGCATTTTCCTGGCTCACAGCAAATTCCAGTGCTTGCAACAGTGTGTGGGAGACACTATTGACACGGGCACAGAATGAATGAATCCCCATCTCTCAGCTCTGGTCTCCTTTCTGCGACCTCGGGCTGAGGGCCCCACCAGTGTCACCAGGCTTTCGTCCATGAGCTTAAACACGCGGCGGGAAAGAGCTCCTTTTTCAACAGCTTCAACGACAGTCCTCAGGGGTTGACTCTGATTGGTCCATCCTGATAATGAGCACATCTCTGCACCAATCACTGAGTCCAGGGGAGGGACGAGCGCCTCTCACGGGCCAGGACTAGCCGACTTTCCTGTCCTGACCCAGCAGCTTGGAGCATGGAGGGCGCAGGGCCGAGTGGGTCTGGGCCAGGACACAGTTGCCACCACATCGCTGAAAGGCCACGGCTTGGCCTTCCTCCTTCTGTCTTGTCACTGTCAACTGAATGTGCTGTTTTGCCTCTTGGAGACCTAATCCCAAGTCCTGCCTTCACCCCTCCTAAACCTGGCGTCTGGAAAGTTCTTGCTCTTCACTCTCCTTCACAACCCGGATCAGCTCTCAACTCCTCCAGGAAGCCCTCCCAGACTCCCCACAAACCTGGGTGTCATCTGTGGTCCACCCACGATGACCTTGGGTTCTTGTCTTGCTTGGCTGCTCATGGAGACTTCTTGCTTCTCAACGAGACCAGCAGTACCTTGAGCCCGGACGTGGAGGGGTCCTCTCCCAGCCGGCAGTGGGCACGGCAGCCCGCAGTGGGCATGGCCCAGACCTCAGCGGACATGGGCCGCGGGAAACAATCGGGGCTGAATAAATGGGAACCTCTGTGCCCAAGGACCAGGCTGCGTGCCGTGTGCAGAGCCGTCCACAGGGCACATGCAGGTGGCAGGGAATGCACTGTAGGGGGCGAGGGGAGCGTGGGGGTAAATGCGCTGGTGGAGTGGGCGGCAGGGCCCAGGCTCTGGCCCAGGGACTCTTGGCTGCTGAGCTACATCTCCAGCCCTATTTTATTTTGTTTTGTTTTGTTTTATTTATTTATTTTTGGCGACAGTGTCTGTTAAGTTGCTCAGGGCCTCGCTAAGTTGCTGGCTTTGAACTTGCGATTCTCTTGCTTCAGCCTCCGGATACACTGGGATTTCAGGCGTGCGCCACCTGAGGCTCATCTTCTGTAGGCGCATCTTGGTGCCAGACAAACGGCCCCTTGCTCTGTCCTGCCTGCCGTGTGCGTGCTGACCTGTGGACCACGCTGGCAGCAGCAGAGAGGTGGAAAGCATCCACTCGGTCGTCGGGCAGATGGTGGAACCCTTCCCAAGCCCAGGCTCCCAGCCGGCGTCTGAGTCGCCAGGAGCCGGCTTGCTCCCCTGCCTCCCTTCCTGACCTCACCCCGCTGCGCACCCACCGCTCCAAGGGGGAGCAATTCACCGTGTCGTCACACGGTGGCGCTCCTGTCTCCCCCTTTCCTCTAACAAAAACCAGTCTGAAAAGTCAAAACTGGTCTATATTTTAAATCACAAGAATAATATATTATCAGAGTAAAAATAAGAAAATTAAAAAATGTATCCTCCTGCCCAACCCCAACACTGACATTTTTGCGAGGGTTTTTTTTTTTTTCAGTTTCTCCATTCTGTTTGTCTCTCCCTGTGTTCCCTGTCTCCGTCTGTCTGTCTCTTTCCTTCTCCCTCAGCAGCCCTGGCACCCACAAACCCCGTTTTTAGTTTTATAGAAAAAACAAGACGATTTAGAAGTCCTGCAGCTCCTTCCACCCCACAACGGCTGGGAATCTTCTTTAGAAAGTCTTCACTGACTTTCCTTGAGAGAAAGGAATCCTCAGCCTGCAGGGGAAGCCTTGAGCTAAAGCCAGGTGCCCTCAGGGGGAAGCCAAGTGTGGGCCCGGGCTGGTGGAGGGGTGCTCTGCACTCTCTCAGCCTCCTCAGAGAGCATGGCGGGCCTTCACCTGCCAGGCCCCAACACGATGCCCTCTGCCTGCTGGCAGTGAGCTCCACCAGGGAGATTTCTGACCCTTACAGCCTGGTGAGCACCCGGGAAAGGAAAGTGCTGAGCCCTGGGCTCTCATCCTTGGCCTGGGAAGCAGTGACCATGTGCCAAGCCTGTGTCACAGCTTGAATGGAGAAGGCAGCAGGAGAGCAGGGAGGGCCAAGGGGCAGGTGACTGCGGTACTAGAAGGGGACACTGAGGCCCAGGGAGAGATTAACCAAGGTTACCTGGCTCCTAAGAAACACCCAGGACTGAGACTCTGGCTTCCTAACTCTTCTTAAAAAGCCCTTCTGAATGGCCCTTCAGTTGTTTTATTGCCTGTAATCTAGATATCTCGCTTAACAAAACATAAATCCCCAGTGGTAATTAACAGGGCGGGTCACATTTAAGTCTCCAGGGTTAGGTGGGCGAGATGGAAGCCTGCATCTGGGATTGCTGTGTACCCCAGGCAGGCGCCCCTGGGCCTCAGGCTTTCTGTCTGTAGAATGGACTGAGGACAGCACCTTTCTCCTCATTATGGGGCCAAATGTGCAAAACCATCTTATAAATGCTGAAATGTGTGAGTTTTATTTCTCGGTGGACATGTTGGACTGCTGACTACAGACTCTGCCCATTCTCTAATTGGAGAGTCAGAGCAACCTGCTGGGTGGGGGGACAGGACAGGGTCGGGTCAGCCCAGTTCCCATCAGGCAGGCTGTGCTGATATACATGGCAGGTTGATTCT
The DNA here is from genome assembly GCA_020662805.1 of Glaucomys volans. Taxonomy (NCBI): domain Eukaryota; kingdom Metazoa; phylum Chordata; class Mammalia; order Rodentia; family Sciuridae; genus Glaucomys; species Glaucomys volans. The sequence goes on along the minus strand of JAJEJO010000856.1, from coordinate 1,031,025 downwards.
TAGCAGCTGACGTTTGGCTACTGCTCCACGAACTTCTGACAACTTCCACTTCTGTGTTCCCTCTGGGGACTCCCAGAAATCCGGCTCAGGCTACAGAGATGGAGGAGGAAGGAATGAGGGTTTTGGACATTTACTCTAGGCAGTGGCTGAGCAGGGTGGAGCTCAATGGGCTTCTGTTTCAGTCCTTGGGAGCTCTTTGGACTTGGGATTTGGGGGACTACGGTCAATAGGCCATATGATGGGAAACCAGGCACCAACCCCCAGGCACAGTTGGCATCATGGCCAGGCCATGCAGCCCTAAGAGGGGACCATCTGCCTGATCCACCAGGGCACAGGCCCACCCACCTCTAAGGATGTGCACCAGGTTGGCACATTATTGGTGAGTGTGCAGTGCACAAAACCAAGTCAGTACCCTTCCTGGCAAGCCACGCGTGTGTGTATGTGTGTGCCTGTGTGTGTGCACATTAACCAGTCTCAGGAGGGCAAGATCTCCAGGGATTTACCTACAGTCAAGCCCCCTGGAGTAGCACCCTTAGCAGTGATGGCCTTGGTCCCCTTTTTGGCCTGGGGCATAGCTGCAGTCTCTACACCCAGAAAGCAAAGCCTCAAAGGAAAGAAGACTGCAGAGGAATGTGTCCCCCTTTGCTAGAGGACTAGAAATAACAGCCCATTTGGGAAAGAGCCCTCTCTTTTCCCTGCCATACCTGGGGGCTCTACCTCAATGCTGATCAGCATAGGACCGCTGGGTCGGAGGCAGGGCTGAAACCAACACCTCATTCAGGCAGCCAGGATTTGCAGCCCATTTTCATCTCTTTTGCATGTACCCTCCGCCTTTAGAGATTTTCTCAGGCTACGGTTTCATCAGAATTCCCTGAAGGATAGGGATTCCCCACCCACTGCTTCTTATCAACACAGAGGTGACCCTCCCACCCTTGTGCCCACAGCAGAGGAAACCGGGGGGACCACAGTGATGCAACCTTGAAGGTGGTCTGTAAATCCATTTCTGCAAAAGGAGTGGTTTGTAGTTTTAAAAGTAATTATCTAATACACTCATTTGGAAAGTAGGAGAGAGGTCTTTATAGAACATTCACCCAAATCCAGCAACTCCACCTCTAGGCGCTGAAAGCAAGGAGTGGAGGAGATGTTCATAGCAGGATGCTCAGGGCAGCAGTAGCCAGGAGTGGGAAGCAACCAAGTCTCCATGGAGAGATGGCTGTCAAGTGAGCTATTCAAACACCTGCTGCAGCCTGGATGAACCCTGAGGACATTCCGCTGAGTGAAGTAAGCCAGTCACAGACAAATGCCAGGGGACCTGCGTCTAAGAGGTACCTACAATAGTCAGTTCACAGATGCAGACAGTGGAGTGGTGGTTTCCAGGGGCTGGGGGAGCGGGTGGGAGTGAGTGTTTATTGGAGACAGAGTTTCAGCTCTACAAGATGCAAAAGTTCTGGCAATGCATGGTGGTGCTGCTCGCCCAACGACGGGAATATCCGTAATGCCATTGAAACATGGTTTTGGTGGAAAATTTTATGTTATGTGCGTTTTACCACAACTAACTTTTTAAAATACATGAACATGCTCGGGCTGTAGCTCAGTGGTAGAGCGCTTGCCTAACATGGTCAAGGCCCCGGGTGACGTCCTCAGCACTGCTGAAAAAAATAATAATAATAAGTAAAGGTTTAAAAAGTACACAAACGTGCAAAAATCACATCCAAGGCCTACATTTCCACAGATGGGGAAAATAGAGATATGCAGGGAGGTGAAGTCGTATCTGGAACCCTGGAATCTCACACTTCGTGGTCAGGACCTCAGACTTTCCTTCGCTAAATATTAGAATTATATTTTGATCTTCAAATATTTAAAGTTTTTATACAAAACATTTCAAACAGAAAAGCAAACAAACCATATCTAATGAACACGCCTATCCACCACGGGTGTTCTATAATAGCATTTGCCAAAAAAGCCTTATCTCCCTGTGTGCACAAAGAAGCGTATAATGTTTAGTGTCGATAAAACATTTTGAAAATACATTGCAGACATCAGGATACTCCCCCCACGCTCACATAATCATGTAACTGCGATGTCGTTAGTGCACCTGAGGAAGCTGTCGATAGCCGTCAATAGGGATATGATCGGGTGTTTGTACCACTGAACACCCGATCCATATTACCCCCTTGTAATTTCCCTGGTTCACTTCAACATTCTACCTTGCTCTGTTAGAATCAGGACCCAGACAAGTGTCAGGAATTGCGTTTGCTTCCTGTTCTTTAGTCTCTTTATAGTGGAACAGCGCCCCCTGCCCCTCTCTTTTGATACTGCTTCCCCCGTCCCAGTCAAGAGCCCAGGCCGGCCTGGTAGAAAGTCCTACGTTCTGGATTTGTCTGGTTGCTTCCTTGTGGTGCCATTCGACCTATTCCTCCATCCCTGTACGCTGGGAGTCAGGTCAGGGCTTGATTAGGTCCAGGGGAGGTTTTTTTAGGCATAGCTACTGCACAGGTGATGCTGTGAGCTTCACAGCATTAGGAATTACCTAACATCAGGTTGTCCCACCTCAGTGATGCTGTTTGGTCACTTGGTTAGAGTGACAGCCGGCTCTGTCTGCCATAAAGGTGAGTTCAGAAGCAATCTGTGGGGCAGGACTTGACGCTGGCTCAGTATCCTGCTCCCCATGGCCTCTAGTGGATTCAGCATGCCCAGCTGATCCTTGATGACATTGACGACTTCACCTGTAGTTGCCAGATGGAGATTCTTCCCATTTCACCCTGCGCTCTACCTTTCCCACGTGGCCTTTTCTTGTGTAAAGAACTTCCTCTCCTTTACTGGGCTGGGTTTAGAGGTGCTTTGTCCCCAGGGCTCATGTGCTAGAAGCTCGGTCCCCAGTGCGGTCATGTTGAGAGGTGGTGGAACTCCCAGAGTGAGTCGGTTCTTGGGAAAGTGGCTTGTTACCGGAAGAGCAGGCCCGGCTCCTCCCTGCTCTCTGGCTTCCTGTCCTGCTCCTTCTTAGAGGCCCTCCCAGTGCGCAGCATCGGCCATGCTGTGCTGCCGCCAGGAGGCCCTGGCAAGAGCTGAGTCAGTGCTCAGCCGAGTTCCTGAACCTCCAGCACTGCGAGCTGCGAGCTGTGGTGTGTCCCTGTGTGTGCGCATGTGTGTGTGTCTTCAGGGTAGGTGCTAAGGAGGGGCACTGGCCTGTCAGAGGGCCGGGGTAGGTGTGAGGTCCCCAGACGTGGCCAAATTCCTCTCCTGGAGCATCCTCTGCTGCAGCTAGGAGTGGGGCAGGCTGTCAGATTTGGGGGTTTCTGCCAACCTGCTAGGCCAAGGACCGTGATGTGGGAGTAGCTGGAATTTACATTTCCCTCTCAATGACTGGGGCCACGTCTCTTCCCACGTCTGAGGCCCTTGGGTTTCTTTTGCTCACAACCTTTGCTTGTTTCTACCAAGCAATTGGCTTTTCCCAAGTTGGATTTTGAGGAGTTCTCTGTATTATATCTCTGTATTTCGCTGCTGGCTTAGCACGTTTCTTTTTGCCACACGAAAGGGTGCTGGCTTCGCTTGGTTTTGTTGAGGTCATCTGGCTCCTTCTGCTGCTTCCGACTCCAGCTGCTTCCAGGGTTCCTTCAGGGTTCTCCCGCTCCCTGGGGTTCTCTGTGAGCACACGCGTGGCTTCACTCTTGCCACTGACAGCTCTGAGCCAGGGGGTTTATTCTGGCAAGGAGTGTGAAGTCAAGATCATTTTCCTTCCAAATGGTCTCCACACATGCTTCAGGGGAGGCACAACTCAGGCAAAACCTCTGCTTGCCTGGGCAGCTGCTTTGTGGTGGGGTGGACCATGTGACCAGGAAGCTCTTAGAGCACCCACAGAACCGTGCGGTGTGGCCCTGCGCATTTGACTGCAGTGGAGTCTAGTAAAGGTGTCAAACCAAGAGGAAACCCACCCAGGAGACCAGTGGCCCAGGGTTTAGGAGCCTGTGCCCACAGGCAGCTGCGGGTCTCTGCTCCCTCCGCAGCTCATGCACCTTCAGGACCCACCTGCAGCCATGGTCCCCCGTGCTGCTGTCCTACCCGGTTCTTGTGTGTCTACAGCAGATGTGGTCTTGATTCCAGGTCACTGGGCATGCTGAGTCCTCCTGCGGTGACTCTTCGCCCCTCTCCACCGATCAAACTGTGGCGTAAACCAGAAGCAAAGTTCAAATCCCACCCCTGCCCATAAGCTGCCACCTCACTCTGATTTTGACCCCTCTCCCAGAGGACCATCACAATATGGTGGGTCCCTCTCCCATCTCGTCTGCTGGGCCCCATGTACTTGACAGTGAGTATAAGACAAGTCTACTCAGACCCCCAGATTGTGACCTTATTTGGAAATGAGGTCACCGAGGGTGTGATTGGGTTGGAAGGGGGTCATACTGGACTAAGGTGGGCCCTAAGTCCAATGGTGGCTGTCCTTATAAGACGGGGGTGGAGGGCACATGCAAGAGAGGAGGCCATGTGGCCACAGAGGTGGAGGCTGCCATGACACAGCTGTGCCAAGGAGGCCACGTAGTTCTGGTGAAGCTGCAGAGAGGCGGACAGTTGCCCTCAGAGCCTGCAGAGGGAGCCTGGCTGGCTGACTGGCGGGCAGCGTGGGGACTCCAGGATGCTGAGGGTGTATCTCTGTTGTTTTCGGCCACACAGTGTATGGGGATTTGCCACAGCAGCTCCAGGTCACCAATATAGCAGGTGACAGTGGCACTCGCTGTGGCCAGCACTCTGCTGAGCATCTGGGCATCTCTCCCTGCACTCTACCAGCAGTTCTTTCCGTTTTATTTCATTTTTCCCTCTTTTCTGGTGTTGAGGAAGGAAGCTGGGCCTCTCCCATGCTGGGAAGGCTCTCCCACTGAGCTGCTCCCAGCCCTGGTGGAGGTGGGTATGGAAGGCATGGGGATCTGTCATCCCCATTTTGCAGATGGAGAAACTGAGGCCTGCAGAGCTACCCCAAGGCCACACACTGGGTCCCAGATCCAGGTTCTGCCCAGCTCAGCTTGCTCTGTCCTTCCCAGAGGACCTGCTCACATGGTGCCCACCCGGGGCTGCTGTGGCCAATCCTCTGGCGCCATCACCCTCTGACGCCAGCACCCTCCAACCCTTGGTCTCCACCTTCACACCAGAATGCTACATTCTTGTCCAGCTGTCTCCTGGGCCTGTCCCATTAGCTTCTTATTCAGCCAGTCCCCAAATGACGCCAACTCCAGTTCCCCAGTCCAGCTTCCCCTCCTGTCTTAGGGAATGGCACCGGCCAGCTAGAAACCTGGGGCACCTCCTTCTCCTCTACCCCCACACCCAGTTTGGGTGTCCAGCACCTGTCCCTCGAGTACCACGTCACTTTCCTCTGTGGTCTCCCTGCCTGCTGTCCTGGTCCTTCCGTGCCCTCTCCACTCCCCAGCAGATGTCCACCAATGAAAACCCTCCAGGGGTTCTTCCCTGGCTCCGGAGGGGCTTGGTGAGCTGAGCCCCTCTCCAGTGCGGAAAGTCTCCGCAGCTCAGATTCTTCATCCTAAAAGGACCCTACACCACGGGGTTGCCCTGCGAGCTCAGGGCCCTCACGCAGATCCTCAGGGCTCTGGTCTCCATGCCCCGAGCTGCGGGAGGGCGGGGTCTTGCTCCCCTTCCGCTGTGCGCCGTGCCGCGCCCTGCTGGGGCTGCCCAGGGCTCCTGCTTTCTGGGTTCTGATTTTTCACACACCCTCTGCTCCACCTGGAGTGTTCTAATGGACACATTCAGGAACGGAGCTGGCCGTGCGTGTTGTCGCGATGCCCTTTGCTCCGGCTTACCACAGCGCTCACCAGGCTGCATCGCACTTGCTCCTGAAACTCCGTCCCCTGAGCTGGGTCTATAAAGGCTCTTGTTTGCTACTGCGTCCCCCACCCCCACCACTGCCGGGAACAACTTTGGGCCCTCGTAACCCTCCTCAAGTGCTGGCAGTGGTGTCATTTTAGTGATTATTGGGGTGCTAGAGGTGTGGACAGAGTGCTGTGGGGACCAGAGAAGGACCCGCTCCTCTGTCTCAGGGTGTCAGGGCAGCCGTGAGGGGGAGGAGTTTCCCAGGCAACAAAACCGTGTGCTAGGCCTTGGGAGGAAAGCATCCCATGATTACCCTCTGGATACAGCCTGCTCCCCTGCTGTGGGCCGGGCCTAGTGACTCCCCGCTGAAGAATAGGATAGAAACACTACTGGGATGTTCCGCGTCCTTCAAGGTTCATGAGTGGGAAGCTTGGTCCTCTGTGGGACTTGTGGGAGGTGGGGCCAAAGGGAGTCACTGGGGTGCTGCCTAGGAAGTGGTTTAGGTTGTTCTCATGGGGCCTGAGTTAGCTCTGGAGAGAGGATTGTAATAAGAAAAACAATCCCAGCCCTTTCCCTCACTCTGGGTTCCTGTCTCCTCCTGTGATCTCTCCTTCTCTGTCCAGTCTCTCAGCATGATGCCATCTGGCAAGATGTGACAGCCAGGGAAAACTTCACCAGACCTTGACACCATGTTCTTTGGACTTCAAGCCTCCAAAAGCATAATCTAAATAAACCTCTTTTATTTATAAGCTATACCACCTCAGGCATTTTGTTATAGTAACAGAAAACAGACTAATGGAGATGTCGTATTTCCAAGGTTAGATTATAATGGACTGTTGTCCAGCTTGATTGTATTCTCCTGCTCTCTCTGATGGAAGCCAGGGGCCACATTATGTGCAGCCCCATGGAATGGCCCATATGACAAGGAATTAAGGATGACCTTCATCCTACAGCCTGTGAGACATGAATTCTGTCAAAAACATTGAGAGTTTGGGAGCAGCTCCTTCCCCAGTCCAGCCTTGGGATGACTGCAACCCCAGCTGATGCCACATCGCAGCCTTGTGAGGGCCCCTGAGCAAGCTAAACTTCTCCCATATTCCTTACCCACAGAAACTCTTCTAAGCCACTAAGTTTCAGAATTATTTGTTACACAGCAATAGACAACTAATGCACAGGTGAAGGAGTTCAACTACATCATTGGTGGTAGGAAGCCGAACCTGAAATGTCTGTGTTGCTCCAGATGAATCCAAGGAGAGGTGGCACGATTTGAAAGGTGCACTTGGGGAGGTCAAATTGCTGAATCTCGTCAGGGAGGGGTGGAGGAGCAGCCAGAGGCTTCTGGACTCTGGATGGTGCCTTTAGGGTATTTCCCAGGATTCACTGAGCAGCCTGTCTGCGCCAGTGTTTACCTCCTCTCCTCACTCTGATTTTCCTCAATTTCTGGTCCACTGGTTAAACAGAGCTACTTGGAGGGTGATCTTGGTTTTATTTGTTTGTCTCTAAAGTAAGGTTTTCTTCTTCCAAAGGAAAATTTAGAATTATGACTTTGACCTTTCTTTTTTTGCAAAGGAAAGCACTGATATAGATTAGAGAACTGTCACTTCCATGAGTGACCCTCTAAGTAGCCTTATTCAACAGGTGGACCCAAGGAGGAGAGAGCCCTGCATGAGGCTAGGATTTACACCCTGGCAGAGAGAAAGGCTGCTCACTGGACCTGGGGAAGCGTCCTGCGGGCACCTCCAGCTGCCCCGAACCCTTCCCTGTCCAACGCAGCAGTTGGACCTCTCAAGAGCACCCATGGTGTAAGAAGCTAGGAAACTTTCTTTTCTAGATTCTTGAGATGATGGTTGAGTTTAAGTGCCAACTCACCTGGGCCATGGTGGCCAGGTTTGTGGTTAAATATTATTCTGGAAGTTTTCATGAGGGTATTTTTGGATGAAATTAAGTTCGTGGACTTTGAGTAAAGAGAATTTCTCTCCATAATGTGGGTGGGCCATATCCAATCAGGTCCAAGTCTGAATAGAAGAAAAGACTGACCTCCCTCCAGCAAGAGGGATCTCCTCCTCGATGGCCTTGGCCTTGACCGCTCTGGACTCCTGTCTGCCAACTCACTCTGCAGATTTGGGATTTGCCAGACTTCATAATCCAATGAGTCAATTCCTTAAAAAAAATACACATGCATGTGTGTGTGTACATGCATTCAGTCAATTCCTTAAAAAAAATACACATGCATGTGTGTGTATGTACACACACACACATGTGTATTTTTTTTAAGGAATTGACTCATTGTCAATTGTGTGTGTGTGTGTGTGTGTGTGTGCATACACACACACACACACACACACACACACTATGGGTTCACTTTCTCTGGAGGACACTCACTAATACACTCACGACAATTTAAAATCAGCCAATCAGTCAGTCAACATGCATGTCAAGAACCTAAGTGACCTCCAGAGAACAAAACGGAAACAACAGTAAGAAAACCATAGATTTCTCCTCAGAAATTATGCAAACTCAGAGAAAATAGGATGACGTCTTTAAACATCTGAGAGAAACTGTCAACCTAGAATACAGTACTCAGTGAGAAGGTCTTTCAACAATAAAGATGAAATACAAATTTTCAGACAAATAAATGTTGAGAGAATTTAATGGAAAATGACACTAGATGAGCCAGATGAGGTGGTGTGCCCCTGCGATTCCTGCTCCTGGGGACGGGATAGGTGGGCTCTCAGGGAGAGAGAAAAAGAGACCCTTAGCATACGGAGACCCAGATGTGAGCAGGACCACCATGCTTATTACCCCTTTAGACGAACAAAACCTCCAGTATGTGCTTGTAACAGATCAACTAGAACCAAAACATAATCAATTTAAATGCCACCAGATTCAAAGATTTACATAACGTGCCCACAAATGATATATGGCTAGACTGCGTCACCTAAAAGAAATATTCTGAACCCAAGGATAACATGATTGTCATGGGGCTTGATTTTTAAAGCTTGCCTGAGACCCTGCAGACATGGTCAGAGAGCTTGCCCCTGCCACATCCCCGACCCTCTCTTCTCTGAGAGAGGAGGGGCATCCACACCCTGCCTTTGGGTAGCAGACCTTTGCTGTCCTCAAGTAACTCTTTGCTGGTGCCTTGCTTTTCATGCATCCAGGAATTCTTGTCGATGATGAAAGTCAAGAACCTGCCCAGGATGATTGAGGTCCCGTTCTCTTTGGAAGGAATTTCTCAGAACTTTGTCTAATGACCTGGAGGCCCAGTTGGGAGGATTGCAAGTTCCAGGTCAGCCTCAGCAACTTAGCGAGACTCTGTCTCAAAATAATACAAATTTAAAAGGGCTCGGGATGTAATTCAAGGGTAGAGTGCCCTTGGGCATAATCTGCAATACCACCACCACACCAAAAAACAACAACAACAAAAAAGATATCAAATGGAAATGTGGATCTGCACAAAGAAGAAATGTTGCAATGGTGAACATGTGAGTAAATATAACATTTTTCCCTCAGTTTTTTATTTCTTAAAAGATAATTGATTTTTAATTTTTTATTTTTAATTATATATGCCAGCAGAATGTATTTTGACATATCATACATACATGGAGTATAACTTCCCATTCTTGTGGTTGTACATGATGTGGGGTTTCACAGGTCATGTATTCATATACAAACATAGGATGTCTGATTCATTCTACTGTCTTTCCTATTCCCACCTCTCCTTTCCCTTTATTCCCCTTTGTCTAATCTGGTGAACTTCTATTCCCCTGCCTGCCCTTATTGTGAATTAGCATTGCACATCAAAGAGAACATTCGGCCTTGGGCTTTTTGGGATTGGCTTATTTCACTTAGCACAATAGTCTCCAGTTCCATCCATTTACCAGCAAATGGAATAATTTCATTCTTCTTTATGTTTGAGTGATATTCCATTGTGCACATATTCCACATTTTCTTCATCCATTTATCTGTCGAAGGGCACCTAGGTTGGTTCCAAAACTTAGCTATTGTGAATTGAGCTGCTATGAACATTGATGTGGCCATGTCACTATAGTATGCTGATTTTATGTCCTTGGGTATATGCCAAGCAGTGGGATAACTGGGTTAAATAGTGGTTCCATTCCAAGTTTTCTGAGGAACCTTCATAGTGCTTTCTAGAGTGGTTGTTCCACTTTGCAGTTCACCAGCAATGTATGAGTGTGCCTTTCTCCCCACATAATAGCCAATATTTGTTGTTACTTGTATTCTTGATAATTGCCATTCTGACTGGAGTGAGGTGAAATCTCAGTGTAGTTTTTAAGCTCCATTTTTCTAATTGCTAGAGATGTTGAACATTTTTTCATATATTTGTTGACCAATTGTATTTCTTCTATGAAGTGTCTGCTCAGTTTCTTTGCACATTTATTGATTGGGTTATTTGTTTTTGTTTGTTTTCTGGTATGAAATTTTTTGAGTTCTTTATATATGCTGGAGATTAATGCTGTATCTGAGGTGCAGGTGGCAAAGATTTCCTCCTATTCTGTGGGCTCTCTGTTCACATTCTTGATTGTTTCCTTTGTTGTGAAGAAGTTTTTTAGTTTGATACCATCCCATTTATTGATTCTTGATTTTTTAAAAATAATTTATTCTTACAGCAAAAAAGAGCATGTTATCAGGTGTATAACCTAGCTAGAAATAAAGTGTATGGCGTCGCACTAACTGCAGGCAGGAAACATAGGCATATTGTTATCAGGTTCTTAAGTTGTATTTGAAGTCATATGTCAACCATTGTATATGGATGAATATTGCAAATATTGAATGCTCGATTCAAAAGAAGCAGAACAAGAGAGGAGAAGAACAAAGAGCAAGATGGGAGAAAGAGCAGAACCAAGATGGCAGACTTAAACTGACCCCATCGACAATTACATTAAATGTAAAGGGCCTACACATGCCAATGAAAAGAACCATTACCTTGTAAATTAGATGTGAAAATCCCAGATGGAACATTAGCCAAATCCAAGGAGGGTTTTTTTTCCTTTTTAAAAATGCAATGTGACCAAATGGTGTTTGTCCCAGGAGTACAAGGGCCGTTCACCACCAGAACTGTGCAATCCAACACACGGATGGACGAGATAAAAAGAATTTTGATTATTCCATGAACACAGAAAAAGTATTTGATAAGGCTGGCATTGATTCTTTCTTGAGACAAGGTTTGCTGGGCTGGCCTCCTACTCAAGATCCTCCTGCCTCAGCCTCCTGAATAGCTGGGATTGCAGTGTGCACCAGTGCTCCTGGCTTCAATGTCTATTATTTAATTTGGAAAGATCAAACACCAAAGTCTTTGAGCAAACATTTTACCTATGGTAAAGAAATTTTGTGCATGTTCTTGAAGATTGAGAATGGTACGTAAGTGCCTAATCTGCTTGACAGTTGTGGAGGTCCTGAGCAGCACTATAAAACAAAACAAATGAGAAGAGTGAAAATTTAAAAGAAAAGAATGGTTTTACTCCCAGTTGATATGATCCTATACCTAGGAAAACCAATCAGATCAAAAATAAAATGACAAACTATTAGAATTAGCTCACCTAAGTGTACGAAAAAAGCTCAACCTACAAACATAAGTAGAATTTACTTCAATAGCAACCAAAGAGAAAATAAAAACAGTATACAAAATAACACAACATTAGCACCTACAAAGTAACTCACAGTAAATCAATAACACACTAGACGTCTGGGGAGGACATTTTGAAGCTCTATTAAGTTTCCCCACAGAGCAGGAGTTGGAGAGAGCAGGGACAACCATCAGGCAGTGATACGGTTTAGACTCGGTTTGAGTGTGTCTATAGGGTCCTTGTGTTGGGTGCGTGACCTCTATGTGGTGGTGTTGAGGTGGTGGTGCCTTTAAGGGGTGGAGCCTATGGAATGGGAGGGGACTGGACCCCAGTGAGTTCCCAGCAGAGGGGTTGCTGTAAGAGTGAGCCTGACAGCTCCTGGATTTCTGGTCTCCTGTCTCACTCTCTGATTTTTGCCTCTCCCCTGCATTCCTGCCATGATGCCATCCCTCATGATGGGATGAGCCAAGGGGGCCCTTACCAGAGGCTGAATCAAAGGGGCTGCTCAATCTTGGACCTCCAGTCTCCACAATTGAGAGATAAATAAGTATCTTTTCTTTATAAGGCACCCAACCTTGCGTAGTTCGAAAATTGACTAATACTAATCTAGATCCAAACTAAAATGTGATGTAGATCTGGAAGGAGAGGGGAAGGGAAGGGTTTGGTAGGAAGAGTCTCAGGCTGCACTACAGTTCCAGGAGAGGTTAGGTCGAGTAAGAGTCCTTGGCTAACATTTCCCCGGGGACTCCCACACCTCATAAGAATAGGCCTGCATCTGTACCCAGCTGTGCCCTAGTGGGGTGGCACATGGGATGTGCACCCCCATTGCCAATGTGGTGGCAGAAGCTGGGGCCTTTGTCATTAACAAGAGATCCAAGTGACGCCGTCCTGTGGCCTTTCCCACAGACATGGACATTAGGGGTAAAATGTAAAGATACAAAATACATGTGTAAAGATATAAGAATGTAAATGTAGAAAATGCTTAAAAATACATTTTATAACAAAGGGTTGAAAAAGGCATTTTGATAACCTCAAAAACCCAAACTGTGAGTCGAAAAGAAAAAGCCAGGCATTGGGTGACATCACGATCAATGACCTTCCCAACACGTAGGAGAGAGTTCATAGGCAGACCAGAGACTCGGAGGATGCACTCCCTAGTGTTTCCCTTTCGCTCTACTCTATGGATCTCCCTTAGATTTTCATGAGAGCCCCCACCTTTCTTCTCCTTTTTTCTCTTTAGTGTTTATATATGAGAGAAAACACATAACCTTGACCTTCTGAGTTTGACTTATTTCGCTTAACATGATGGTCTCAAGTTTCAACCGGTTTTCTGCAAGTTACATAATTTCATTTTTCTTCATGACTGAATAAAAATCCACTGTGTGTATGGACCACACTTTCTTTATCCGTCCACCCACTGAGGGACAACTAGGCTGGTTCCATGGTTTGCTACCATGAACTATGCTGCCTTAAACATGGGTGTCCACGCATCTCTACAGTGTGAGGACTTTAACTCTTTAGGATAAATACCGAGGAGTGGAACAGCTGGGTGAGGTGGTGGTCCCATGCCTAGTCTTTTGAGAAACCTCCATACTGACTTCCATAGTGGTTATACTAAAATTTACAATCCCAAGAATAGGGTAAAAGTGCTCCTTTTCCGCCGCCTCCTCTCCAGCATTTATTATTGCTTGTATTCTTGATGACGGCCATTCTGACTGGACTGAGATGGAATCCCAGTGTAGTTTTGATTTACATTTCCCTAGTTGAATGCTGTAGTGTTGAACGTTTTTTCATATATTTGTTGACCTTGATGGTGTATCTTAACAGTAAGTCCACACACTCTGAGACCTACCAGGTTTATCCCCAGTTATATACCCTAAGACATTCTCAGCTGGACCCATAAGGGAACAAGCACAGTGATGTTATCTCAGTGTGGCTTCGGTGGGTGCCAATCCCTGGAAGGGCGGAGAGTAGATCAGGGGAGATCCACCCCACACCAAGTACTTGTTAGCAGTTAGAAGCTGCTGACCAGGTGAGCACAAAGCAATGTGCACAGAGCCTCAATACATCACACCAAGCAGGGAAGAGAGCCAGGAGGAGGATTTCCATCTCTAACATAATTCCAAGAATTCACACACACACACACACACACACACACACACACACACGTGCTTATGGATTGTGCAAGGACACATACAGACAAAAGGATACATGTCACATGCATTAGATAGTTGCCTATGAGAGCAGAGGGAACTAGATGTGGATGGCGATGGAAAGGATTGAATGAATGCACACATAAAAATAAGAGAGCCCTTTCAGGAATCACTGCTGATGGTGCTTAGCCCCTACTGTCGGCTGAATTTATCCCCTAAACATTCAGATACTGAAGTCTTTTTAAATATTTTTAGTTGTAGCTGGACATAGTAACTTTATTTTATTTAGTTATGTATATTTTTATGTGGTGCCGAGGATCCAACCCAGTGACTCACGCATGCTAGGCAAGTGCTCTACCACTGAGCCACAACCCCAGCCCCACCCTATATTAAAGTCTCAACGCAGTTTCTCAGAACCATACGTAACACAACACAGGAAAGTTGAGCTGTGATGAGTGAAGATGAGATCATGTCAGAATTGGGTGGGCCCCCAGTTCCGTACGACTGGTGTCCTGATAAAAAGGAGAAATTTTGGATACAGATCAGCACCAGGGAGAACCGTGTGAATGTGGAAGTGAGGAAGTGAGGTGTCTCAAGGCAGGAATACCAAATATTGCCAGCAAACCCACCGGAGGCATGTGGGAGGCATGGAGCCGATTCTCCCTCACAGCTCAGAAAAACCAACCCCATAGACACCGTGATCTTGGGCTTCCAGCCTCCAGCCTGGGAGACAGAAGTTATATGTTGTTAAGTGACCAGGCTGTGTAACTTTACTATGGCAGCTCTAGAAAAGCGATATAGCCCCTGAAATCTCGCCTAGAAAAGTGAGTGAAAGAGCCTATGTCTTCCCTCTGGGATATCCACCCTATTGGAGGCACGGCAGCAAACATGGCAGACAGCTCTGTGCAGAGCCTCTGAGCGACCAGGGAGGAGCCCTGGGACCTACAACACTCTCTGCTTCCTCAGCCTTCGTCTCGGAGGTTCTTCCACCTTGTGTTTTAATTGTATTTTTCCTTTTAACTAACATGCAATAATCATACATGTTTTGGGGGTGCAGTATGGAATTTTGGTGCACGCTGCCCCAGGCTTTTGACCTTGACCTAGAGATGCTTCAAGAGACCTCACAGTCATTCCACTACCTGGGGGTGGTGGAACCCGAGCACCTGGTGGGAGACAGGCCCACTCATATGACCTCAGGAAGAAGGGAATTAGGTTGAAGGAACAGAGGTGGACATGGTGGGGGGGTGGAGAACTCAGAGCAGGGGTCCTTAGGCTAGCCTGGAGGCTCTGAGAAGACTTGCTGGTGGATGCCAAATTGGTATAAAGTCTTGGAGAAAGGACAGGAGTGATCTGGGTGATGAAGAAAGGAAAATGTTCTGGCCATCACCAGCCTTGTTTGATCACCAGAACAGAAGATGGTGCTACTAAAAGGGAAATGTATTGAAGATACAGAAGCACCTTCCAGACTGAAGCAGGAAATACAGCCAGTCAGCTTAGGCAATGTTGTCCTGTAGCTCTCCCTCCTCCTCAGGGCCCTGTGTCCCATTGCATCTGCCCCCTTCTGGTCTGGGCACTTGGCTTCCCTAGCAAGTCTCTTGACAGCTTACTCTGCTGTCCAGGGTGCTGAGGGGACATGACTGGATCCAACCCCACTTGACCCCCAGGGACCAACATTGTCTGGCCTTGTAACTTAAACCTAGGAGTGTGCTAAGTGGTCTGCATTCCCTGGAGCAAGGCAGTTTGAATGATGTTCCTGGAGCCACACGAACTTGCAAGCCTTAACCAATTCCAGCTCTTAGCCTTGGGATCTCTCAGTGCAAAATTCCCAAGAAGAATCTGGTTGGCTGACTTGGGAGACATTTTCACCCCTGATTCAGGTCCAACCAGGTATGTATGTACATGCATATGAGACCATCTATGAATCTGGAGTGTTTCTTAGTGTGTACCCTGGGCCTCTTAGGACAGGCTGTAGCCATTAGGACCTTGGTGGGTACCAGCAGCACCCTCAGTGGGATAATGTAAAAGACAGAGGTATGAGCAGCTTCAGAAATGCCAGAGTAGATGATGTACCTGGGCACCAGTGACAGAAGACACATGATCACATCCAAGCATTGAGAGTAAGGAGAGGGAGTCACTAACAACACACAGGTCAGGTGCAGGCTGATCACAGGCTGGTCAGGTAGGATGGCTCCTTGTTCCTCCTCAACCCACCTCACTTTGGTCAAATGCAACAGAAAACCAAAGGTTTGGCAGTGGAGGGGAGCCTAGAGCGAGAAGGACCAGTGGCAAGTGACTAGCACAGGAGGACAAGGCTGCCTGTGTGAAGGAAGTGGAAGCAGCCTGAGAAAGGCAGGCGTGCAGACCCTGGGTGTTCCAGGGCACTGGAGGACATGGTGCTGGACAGCAAGTGGAGAGGCCGGGGCTGCAGAGGGGCTTGGGCACCACTCTGAGGAGCTTGATCTTGATTCTGCAGATGTGTGGTCACTGAAGTCAGGGAGACTGACCAGGAGGTTGCCGCACAGACTGCTGGAAGCTGAAGCCAGAGAACATTCAAATGGATGAGCTTCAAGCAGTGGGGTGTGTGTGTGTGGGGGGCAGGGACAGGAATGTTTCTAATGCTGTCCTTCCAGAGGCCTTCCAGTCCCAACACAGGTTCCAGAAGGCCTTTTGCTCACAGGGACAGAAACCCATGGAAACTAGCATCACCTGAAATAATTATTGCTTTGTCGTGGTTGGAAAACCAGGGTGAGGTTGGTCTCAGGGACTTCAGAAATGCAGGAGATGGCAATCTGCACTTCCTTTTTGCATCTTTCTCTTTCTATCCTTCTCTTTCTCTTTGGACTGGGGATCAAACCCAGGACCTCGAGTAAGCTAAGCCTGTGCTCTACCACTGAACTGCACCCCCAGTCCCTCATGCCTCTTTGGCTCAGTGTCTCTTTTCTCTTTGGGCCAGATTTCTCATATAGCTAGCTACGGTACCAGGGAAGGGAGAGGTCACAGCTTCCTTGTCCCAATTTGGTGACCCCCAGAGAAAGAGAAAAATCTCTTCTGGCATCCATCCATACATAAAGACCCAGGGAAGCACGCCAGTTGGCCGTGCTCAAGTCACATGACCAACAATGAGCAAATCTCTTTGCTAGGTGATGAGATTGGTTAGGCCTGGTCCAGGTTTAGTGGCCTGGGGCAGCACAGAAGGAACTGGGGAAGAGCAATGCACTTCCTCAGAGGTGGAGGAGACAAGCTGCAGACGAGTGCAAGAGTGTCCACAGCATCAGCAATACCTTCCCACCCAGGGCTCAGCAGGAGGCCCCTGCAGGCTGATGGGTTCTGGGCTGATGTGGGGAAGGAGGGGTCTGAGGAACATGTATTCAGCAAGTGACAAAAATCAAGCCCAGAGAAGCCAAAAATATCTAGGCATCCCAGACTGGTTAGAGAGCAGGTGGTCGGACTGTCTGCGGGTTCTGCTTGGACTCTTCTCACAAGCCCCTGGTGGTCTATATTGAGGTAACAATTGCCATTCTTCTTCCAGATACTGTAAAAACAGCAACAATGTATTTAGGCCCCCCCTGAGAGACAGCAGCTGATGAGCTCTGTATGTCCCTGCTCCCTTCCAGGGGGAGTGAATTCCAGCAGGATGACCTCATGGAGCCAAGGAAGATGGGGTGGGGGGTGGGGGGCTCTGAGATAGCACTCTGGGACAGTGCCTGAGCCCCACCCACTCCTCAATAAACTTAACTCTCCAATCACTGGTGGTCTCAGAAATCTCTGAACAAACCCGAATGCCTGCACTGATGCACATAAGGCAGTATCTGTGCCTGTGAGCGGGTTTACAGACATGTGGACTGAGAGAGCCTGGATCCTTCCCCTTCCCCTCTCCCTTACCCCTTCCAGGAGGACCATGCTTGGGCAACTACAAGAATGTGGCATTTGGTGGATCAAATCAAGGGACTGTTGGCTGCTGATGGTGAGCACAGCTAACTAATCTGACATTGATGGGATGAGGCTCTGCACTAGGTACATCTTAACCTCTCACTGAATCCACCCCAAGTCCTCATTATATTACCCTGTGTTGCAGGTGAGAAGACTAAGGTTCACTGAGTTAGTATGAATGAAAACTGAGATAGGAATTTGGGAAGAAAGGGAGAGATACTGAGTCTCAAAAGAAGTGCCCAGCAACCACTGAAATGCAGGAGACACCCATGAACCACCGAAATGCAGAAAGCACCCATGGAGAATCGCAGCACATGCCCTTGGTCCAGGCCCTTGTAACTTGAGGGGAATGCACAAGTGCAGGGAATATTGGCATAAAATTACGTACTTCTACCCTGGATCCCCCCTAGCCAGACCCTAGCAGTAATCCTCTATTAATAGTCGTCATCACACAAGGGGTTGCTGTCTCTCTCTCTCTGAAGACAGCCTGCATTCTCCCCTCTTTCCTAAATACACTTCTATGTCTTTGAATGGTGCATGCTGAAATTCTTTTCTATCAGGTATGCCAAGAACCAGGCTGGTCCTGACTTAAGTTTCCCCTTCTCTCTGGTAACTCCTTGGACACTTCTTCCCTGTCGTCTCTCCTCATGTGACAAAACTTGTATTCAAAATGCTTTGAATCTAGAGCTCTTGACTTTCCCCAGCTGCCTGTATGACTATGTTGGACCATGGAATCCCCAGTTCAATTTCCACCTTCCGCATAAGCCTGCGTGGGGAAAGCTTTATGACCTATGATTATAAAGGTGTCCACTGCTCAAAGTTCCCCCATGAGGTTTGGGAGCTGGTGGGAGGGGGAAAATGAGGGCTGGGCTCTGCTCATGGGGGCAATGGGCCCAGAGGTGGTGCATTTTTTAATTCCATAGGGAACCAATCCTACCAGCACTATTCCTTCCCTCGACCATCCCAGCTTTTCCAGAATTCTGACGGCATCCTCCTACATCTCACCCTTTATTCACAAGACGACCTGCGCTGTAACCCAGTTGGTTCCCATGAGTTATTCCCATCACTCATCCCATTTGTTTGCTGCAGGTTTTGCTCCTTTGGTTCCCTCTGCCTGGAATGCCCTTCTCTTCCATTTCTTTTCCATAAAACCCAGTGTTCTTTAACACCCAGTCTGATGCCCACTCCACAAAGCCTTTCAGGTACCACAGCTAGACTCTGCCTTGCTCTCTGCCCTCTCTCGACTCTCATCCTGCCTCCCGCCTCCTAAGGACCATCGCCCACTGAGTATCTACTAGACGTGGGGTCCTTTGCTAAATGCTTCCCGTGCTGTATCTCCTGGATCCCTCACTTCAGAGGACGTGCCATTTCGGAGGAAGGAACGAGGATTTGAACTTGTCACCGCGAGGAGCAGCAGAGCGGGATACAAATCAAGGTCTGCCTCCTCTTACTAGGGCTGGTTTTTTTCTGGATGTCACCAGGCCGTAGGTGTGAAGTGTCAGTAACAGGATGGCAGAAGCCAGTGGGGTTCTCCGCAGAGACCCAGCGCCGCGCTTTTGGAAATATTCTGTAAAGGAAAGAGAGACAGCAACTCCACTGAGGTTCAAGAGCAGGCCCTTCACCCACGCGGGCCGCAGAGACGCGTGGGGGAGTAAGACCCCCGGGAACCGAGCGTGCAGAGCTGCGGCGCGCCACGCCCGCCTGCCGGCTTGTTTACGCCTCGGCGGGCGTCACGTGAGCGCCCCGCCCGCCCCGCCCCCGGCGCCGCGTGGCTCCTCCCGCCGCGCCGGGCCTTCTTTCGCCTCCTTCGGAGTCACAAGATCTCTCGGAGGCCTCCCTTCGGGATCCTTCCGCCGTCCCCGCCCCCTGCGCTGAAAAAGCTCCTCGGTCCTTTTCCGCACCTGCCCGCGGCCTGAGGAATGAGGGCAACGGTCAGCTCCATCGGTGGCGCTACCGTCTTCGACCTCTCGTCGCTGGGCTCGAAGGTGAAGCGCGGCCCGGATGGGGACTCTTTTTCCTGGCGGAGGCCGCCGGCGTCCGTGGACGCCTCACGCCAGGGGGAGGTGCTGTGCGTCCAAGATGGCGGCGCCCTGTAGGCTGGAGGGACTGTGAGGTAAACAGCAGCGGGGGAGGAGAGGTGGGTGAGTATGGGGGCGTCCGCCGCTCCTCTCGCCGAGGGCTCCTCAGGACGATCCTGGCAGCTCGGTCCCCGTCGGGGAGGCCCCGGCGCGCCGAGGCAAGGGGCGGGCCGGCTGGGTGGGGGGCCTGGGCCGGGGCTGCGGAGCACCCTCCGCTCCCTCTCTGCGCGGCGGGTCCCCGGGGCCCAGCTGGGGCCGACGAGCCGGGGGAGGCGAGGCGGGCCTGGTCGGCACCCGGCTGCTTGTCGGCGGCCTCGCGGCGGGGTGCATGTGGCCTGGGTGCGGAGGGCAGGCGAGGCGACTCCGGGGCCAGCCCTGCTCGGTGGGCGACAGGTTGCCGCGGGCGTGGAGAGCGGGGGAGGGACCCTCGGCCGCGGGGCCCCGGCTGGGCCCGGGCTGGGCCGGCCTGGCCTCCGGGCCTCGGGAGAGGACCCGGGCGGAGCCGGGGAGAATGAATGGAGGCCCTCCGTGGGCATCCAGAGCTGCCCTGCGCGCCGGGCTCCGCCAAAATTTGCATGACCGCAGTGCCTAGCTCCGGGTGTGCTCGTGGGTGTTTAATTGACGGTGGAGGACAGTTACCTTGAAGTCCGCAGAGGTGATTCTTAGGAGACAGCTATTCGCAGAGCTGCTCATTCATTCATTCGAGGAACTGGTGGAGCCTGCAGTCAGAGACACCTTTTGGAATTAAAGCGCTTTCTTTGTTGCCTGCTGGAGTTTTGCTTCCTGTCTTTGGGGTTTGGGATGAGGGAGACTTCGGAGGGGGCGCGGCCCTCCTAACTCCTAACAGCTGCTAGCGTTTGTGGGTTGCTGACTGTGTCCCGGGCACTATAGAAGTGCTTTGCAGTCACCATCTATTTGGTTTTGCTCAAAGGAAGAGGCAGCCACTAGTAATACCTCCAGCCCTCTCAGATGAAGAAACTGAGGCCAGAGTAGATTGGGGTAACTAGCCCAAGGTCACACCCCCGTAGTCTGAGCGAGGATGGGAACTGAGGTCTGACGAATTGCAAAGACTTGACTGTTTTATTTGACTGCTATTTGATCAAAGCTCATCTGTCATTAAGTGATTAGAATTATTCATTTGGTCGAGGTGTGTGTGTGTGTGTGTGTGTGTGTGTGTGTTTCCTTTGGAAGAGGGATGCACTTGGCTTATATGCCTTATGCTTTTGTTTCTGGTGGCAGTGTTGTGCCTGTAAACTTGTTAGTCTAAATTAGGCTGGAAACTATTTGATATTTTTATAAAACTGATGTGTTTATACAAAAGAAGTCCTGCTATAATCCTTGCTTTATTTTTTTAGTAGAAAGTGTAGAAATAGCGCTTCATTTTACACAGAGTAAGCTGTAAAAGTACTAAAATAGAATAATACTCTTCTGAGATACTTTGATTTATAATTTGAGGATCAACTTGGAGTCATCCGAATTCAAACATGCTGGAAAAGTGGAGCAGTAAATTTCAGGAAGCAGTTCAAAACCTAATCTTAAGGGAGTCTTTGATTTACTGAGCAACCACCTGTGATTCTTAAGTTGAGCATTCCTGAGCAAACCTGGAATATGCAAATATGAAAACTGATTTAGGGTTTTGTAGGGAAATGTACCTATAACAGTCGTGTATCAGGCAAATGAGCTCCTCAGAAACACTGAACCTTTCTTTATTATTGCCCTGGGGAGCTGCAGAATCTTCCTCCAACCACTTTGTGTAAACTTAAGGGGTATTTATGGGAGATGTAAATGGAAAATATCCTCTTACCAAAGTTAATATCTTATCCAAAATACTCTTACATCACCTGCCTGGAAGGGCCCTGGAAGAGCACGTGATGTAAGCTTTCTTTGCTTCATGCGTTTCCTGGTGTCATAAACACTTGGTATGTTCCTGAATTCCTAGTTGGAAAGGACACTACTGGCCTTCTTACACATGTTTTCATTGAATAGGAGTATCTCAAATCCTGTGACTCACTTGTACTCTTTCTCCACTGGGTGAGTGAAGACACCTGTCACTACTTCTGTCCTATAATTCAGGGCCTTCTGTGCATACGTGGTTCCAATCATGCAATGAAATTGAACAGACTCACTAGGTAAATCTAATATATACCTGTTTGTATAATGTTTACAGAATAACAAAATTGCCTTGAACAAGGAATCTCAAAGTGTAGTGTTCATTGGAACCTCCATGCACAGGTATCTGACTGCATAGGTAGGGCTGCAGTGTTCAGTCTTTCGGGACACCCTATCCCTATGTACATTTTGGAAGAAATCTGTGCACCAGAAGTTGATGGTAACTGGCTTAAAGCATCAGTTTGGCTGTTTTCTTTTAATTTATAATTTATTGCAGCGGCATTTCTTAAAATAGCCACCCTATGATGTATGCAGTGGTGGTTGAATTTTGCCCTCTGAATTAGAGCTGATTTGAACTTAGAGCTCTGTTTTCTTTCCAAGTGTGTGAGGCTACAGGTATGTTGTTTCCAGGTTCCAGTGCCATAATGGATTACAGTTAGTTTCTCCTGGAATCAGTTGGATATTCTTGGATGCCATTGAGCCAAATACAGCAATACATCAACATTTTAAGCTTTTCTAAAGAATCAAAAAACGTTTGACGTAGGTGGCACATGCTTGTCACTCCAGCCACTCAGGAGGCTGAAGCAGGAGAATTGCAAGTTCAAGGCCAGCCTGAGCAACTCAGTGAGGCCCTAAGCAACTTAGTATAGCCTGTTTCATAATTTAAAAATAAAAAGGCCTGGGGATGTAGCTCAGTGGTAGAAAGCCTCTGAGTTCAATTCCCAGTATCACAAAACAAAAACAAAAACAAAAACAAAAATCTTTCAACTTTTAACAAGTTACTTAAGTTCTCTGAGCCCCTGTTTCTTTATCTATGAGGGAAGATTTGTACTGTAAAGTAATCTCTAAGTCTAACTTTCTGGGATTTAAAGTCCTTGTGGGCTTCAGCTAAACATTCTGACTAAATTCACTGACTCAAAAGTGTTCATAGTTTTATAATAATAAAGTGAGTGGGATGCGATGGCACACACCTGTTATCCCAGTGACTTGGGAGACTGGCAAGTTCAAAGCCAGCCTCAGCATCTTAGCAAGGCCCTAAGCAACTCAGTGAGACCCTGTCTAAATAAAATATAAACAAGGGCTGGGGATGTGGCTCAGTGTTTTAACACCTCTGGGTTCATCCCTCGTACCAAAAAAAAAAAAAAAAAAAAAAAATCAAGTATATTGGTGACTTTTAGCCAACTTGATAGGGTGAAGAGGTGTTTTTTTTTTTTTTATATCACAATTTTTTTTTTTTTTTTTTTTGGTACTAGGGACTGAACCCAGGGGCACTTCACCACTGAGCCACATCCCCAGCCCTATTGTGTATTTTATTTAGAGACAGGGTCTCACTGAGTTGCTTTGGGCCTTGCTAAGTTGCTGAGTCTGGCTTTGAACTTGCGATTCTCCTGCCTCAGCCTCCCAAGTGCTGGGATTATAGGCGTGCGCCACCGCACCCAGCTCACAATATTTTTTAAAAGGTAATTCCCTATGAATTCTCCATATTAGAAATCTCTCTCTCAAGGATTGGTTTTATTTGTATTAGTTTTGTCATTTCAGTAGCTATAGGTGTGAAAGAAAAATATACTCAATAGCGTTCTAATTTGTAGTTGTTTGCATATGTGTGTGTATACATTTATGTATACATACACAAACACTGAGTTTTTTAAAATTCAGGTCATCAGTTGATAATATAATTTGGTTTGCATGAAATACTTATTTTTTCCATTTAAATTGATCTGAAAGAAGTCTTTCATTAGCAGTTGGAGATTATTCTTTCTCTGATTTACTTCTTAAACCTACAGGTGCTAAAAATTCATAATTTAATGTCTTTTAATGGGGTCGAATATAAATTCATGATAAACATTTGTTAGTTTCTTCTTGTCTCTTCTCTTGTGGAAGTCTAACTTGTTTTATATAGAGGAAAATAGTAGAAGGTAGCAGAATGTTTTTTAAGGTTGAATGAGTTCAGATTGACATGTAATGAGTAAAGTGGCTTAAAAAAAAGCAGATTTGATTCCAAACAAGGTGTGGTAGTCACTGGCCTACAATTCACAAGTCACTTTGTGAAGTAACCATCATGGTTGTAGAGAACTAGACTGTGTTGGATTAATGGGACTGTCTTGCCTGGTGTTGGTGATGTGGTGGAAGGTGTTGTGGGGAGTGCTGGGAAGAAGAGATGTGGTTCCCTTCCCAGTGTGCTGTCATCAAGACCTGAGCTGTTCTGCATTCTTCACAGAACATAGTAACAAACTTGGAAGTATATCCATTTTAAATTATGGAATGATTTTTATCAGTCTTTCAATTACCAGCTGTTAAATGGATAGACCAAATGTACCCAACAATACATTTTGTTTAGTAGTAATGTTGTTATAAGAAAGATTATATAGAGTGCTTATGTGCCAGACATTCTGCTAAGCTTTTTACATGTCTAATCCTGTTTACTCTTTGTACAGACTTAAGAGGGCAGGGTAGGAAAGGAATTGAAGGCTTAGGGGATATGAAAGAAGTTGCCTAAGGACTCATTCAGTGACAGAGCTGGGATATGAACCGATTGGTTGACTCTAGAACCCTAGTGTTTAATCTTGCACTGTGATAAACTATCTGATCTGTTCATCTCCTAATTAACTCACAGGCCAGTGGTTTTTAACTTTGGTGGGGGCAGATTTTAATTCTTTTAAAAATATATAAAAAGCTATGGACTAATGCCCCTTCCTCTACCTTTTGTGTCCCATTACCACCAAAAAATGCATGCAGACAAGGAATTTTGGATATAATGTCAGAGAATTTGT
This sequence comes from Glaucomys volans, assembly GCA_020662805.1. Taxonomy (NCBI): domain Eukaryota; kingdom Metazoa; phylum Chordata; class Mammalia; order Rodentia; family Sciuridae; genus Glaucomys; species Glaucomys volans. The sequence continues at coordinate 1,006,582 of JAJEJO010000856.1, read as the reverse complement.
GGACAAAGCTCTAAAGCCCAGCCAGTGATTTTGGATGGATTATTGCTTTTAAAATAGGACTTGAGCTTTACAAAACAGGTTTCTTTAAACCAGTAGGTAGCAAGGCCTAAGTCTTTTCAAAGTGAACTTGTGTACTATTTGTGTCATGAATCGTCTTACTAAATTTTGTATTGGAAGATTTTTTACACTTTACTGGAAATTCAACCTTAGACGCCACAGTTAAAGAGAGAGATAAAGAACTTGGATATACAACCTGCAAAGTGCTTCTCAGGCTTGGCATTCAGTCTATACTGACACCTCTGCACCTGGCAGGATTTCATTAATTTCCCAAGGTTTATGTATAGTTTTTGCCCCTTTTGAGCTTCAAAGCAGATGTGAATGAATGCATGAATGAATGAATGACGTTTCTTGCCTTCCTCCCTCTTTCTTCTTTGTAGGCCAGTGATTCTTAATCTTAGTGGGCATCAGAATCACTTCAAAGCCTTCACTCCCTGGGTTTCTGATTCAGAGTTCTGGGGCAGGGCCCAAGAATTTGCATTTCTAACAAATTCCCAGGTGATGCTAATGCTGGTGGTGTGAGAACCACTGTTCTAGACTGTCACACCTGGTGTCTCTTTCTACCCTAAAATATTTCTATTTTAGTCCTATAAACTTGAAATCTACAGAAATCTCAGTTTGATCCCATTTTTGCATAGTGACTTTATTAAACATGAGTAGTATCTCTTTGGGCTGTATTTCTTGGTAAATAATTTCATTCATGCTTATAGAAAATCAGAATGTAAGTAATATTGGAAGAGATGCACCTTACCAAAAATCAAGCTCTGGCCCTTCAGGCACATTACTAGAGGATTCATCACCTGTGGAATAAGGTATAAACTTTAGTGAACTGTCAAAGGATCCAAAGAATAGAAATTTTGAATAAAGAGACTGGCAAGTTGGAGCTCTCCTGCCCCAACTCCTGTGATCTTGAAGAGAGACTACAACTGCTGAGACAGTTGAAATCATTCTTGCCTACACATTTTGGCAGCTTTGGCCATCAGTTGTTTTATTATCACTCCTAAGTACAGCAGTATTTCCTACCCCTTCTTCCTCTGTGCATCCATAAGAAGAAAGAATTGGACCAAGTATCTTACCCTTTTTGGATGTATTAGTGCTGAAGGCAACTTGGTTCAGTTGTTGGAATATTACTGTAAGAAGTCACCTGAGAGTTCCTGAGCCAGAGCTGAATATAAACACAACAGTGTAGCATGTCTGCTCTATCTGGACTGTACTTTATGGGGAAATAGTCCATCTGTGTGTGAATCTTTGTCTGAATTGTCTTTGGATTCTTTTTGTGTGTGTGTGTGTGTGTGGTGCTGGGGATTGAACCGAAGGCCTTGTGCATGTAAGGCAAACATTCTACCCCAGCCCTGTCTTTGGATTCTTGAAGCTAAAACCTTGAATATAGGAAACAAGTTATAGTGAAGAGATACCTGCCTTCACATATCTGCAGTTGCCTTTGTACATTATAGACAAATGTGTACAAAGTTCTGTTACATGATTTGATATACAGTTACCTCTTTTACATCAGTCACAGTCCTTGGGAGGCCTGGGGGTTAGTTTCTAGGCCACACATCACAACACTGGTTTTCCAGATGTCTGAATATTCAGTGCATAATTTCATCTAGAATACTTATTAAAGGCATTTTAGGTGCCTGCCCCTAACATTTCATAAAGTTATACCTAGCTCTTAGCCCTTGCCAAGCTCATAATGCATCTCGCCTAGGGCAGATGCAGATTTCTGCTCATGACAGCTGTCTGTGGCTATTACTCTATTACGTGTAATCCCAGGCATATTAGATGTTTACCTACAAGCACTTAAAGAATGAGATTAATTAGATGAACTGTGAAAACAAATGGACCTCTAGGTTCTTTCTGTTTAATTGAAAAATACCAAAGCATGGAGCCTTCATCTTTCACCTCAAACCTGCCCTTTATTCAAAAAGACTGCTTATAGAAGCCAAGTAACAATGTTGCATGTAGGTGAGAACAACTTTTGGATCAAATATGGGATATTGGAATATGTTTCCTTTTTATTTGGTTTTTGAAGATAAGAATGTGAGTTGATGTTGTTATGTTCTGACAGGTGTTAACATCAGTATCCCTCACTTCTAGGTGGGAGGTTCACACATTATATCTCACTTCATTGACCCGAATGATGGTACCCAGTAGTACCCCCAAAGGGCAGGGTTTATATATAAGTGAATAAGTAAATGGACACATAAAAATATAAATAATGGTGACAACATTATGTTAAGTCCCATTACTTTTTTTTCTTTTTTTTAAGGTGTAATGACTAAGATGTTGAGTTAATGTTGAGCATTGGACAAAACCTTTTTGCTTTTATCTAGCACAGTGATCTTGGCTGGGCGGACTTGGTGTACCCTAATTTTACCCTTTCTTTAGATGTTTCTTTTCAGGTAAAAGATTCAACTGGGATTAGTTGCAAGAGTAAGTCAACGTGACTCCCTGGGGTAACAGCTGATTTTAGGATTCTGAGCTAGAGGACAGCACCAATTGCAGCTTTCTGGCTTGGTGGTGCCAGGGTGGCCAGGCAACATTCCCTGTCTGCAAAGTTTGGCTGATTTCTCTGAAGGGGTGGCCAGCCTGCAGCAGCGGTCTCACATGCTTGCAGTGACTGCTGAGGACCATTGGCATGAATGCCCCTAATGTGCCCTACATGGAACTGTAATTACCCTGTCATCTGGAGTGAGAGACTCATTGTTAGAGAGTTGCTCTCTCTTCCTTTTTGACTTTGATCAGGATTTTATATCTTAGAGTTTGTTTCTAGGCTCTTTTGTGTTCAGTGCAATTGGCGTATATGATACATGAGGCCCCCCCTTTCCATACTACATATTTACCCAGGAATGGTGAGCACAGGAGCTAATGAGGTCTTATGGACCTGAACTAAGTATATTTGCCTCTTGTATGCCAAGGCCTCGGTGTTCCAAACAGATGCCCTCTGTTAAAGCAGACTGGAATGCATTTATATATACTCGTTTAACATGGATAATGAGATAATTTGACAGAAAGTAGGGTGAGAAGAGGAAGAAAGTTGAGAAATAACTGTTCACAAATATTTTATACCTGTCAGGTAGAAGGATTCGACTTAGTGCTGCTTAAAGGCAGAATTAGGCTTTGTACCTTTATCTAAGAAATATTCTCTTAATCATTCAGTCAACAAGTGCCAGACACTGGTAGCTACTAGAGTATTGAATCAGCTATAGTCTCTTCACAGTGGAACTTAGTGAGGGAGAGATGTCTGACAACCAATTACACTTACTAATTGAGTTTTAGTAAAGGCTACAAAGACCTGGTCTGGAGGTGGGAGTTTGGGGAAGATGAGACCTGGGCAGGTGTCTCTGATGAAGTGAGCGTTTAAGCTGAGACTTTTTAAGATAAAGAATCAGCTTAGGAGGTAGCATGGCACAGGGACAGGTGCACATGATCCTCAGATGGGTGTGTGATGCAGCTTGGCTGAGAAATCGAAAGGTGCGGAAGCCAGGGTGTAGGGAGGGAAGGGAGTTTGGTGGGTGAGAAGGCAGTTCAGGCCCACCCTGTGCTTTGTGCCTCTTTCGATCCTGCGGGACTGCCTCACAGTCCTCCAGTAGGACACATCATCTCAGCTAATCTTAGCATGGCCTTATAAGGTTGGTGCTATTATTCTCACTTTACAGGTAAGGTAATTCAAGGTCAGACATTAGAGACTTAAGATCAAATAGCTAAAAGTCACACTGCTAATAGGTGGCAGAACTTGGATTTCAACTTGGAACTTGTTCTAGAGCTTCTCTTGCCCATTCCCCCTATAGCTCTAATGGTTAACAAAAGGCAGAGATTACAAGTTCAGCACATATAAAGAATTTTCCATCAATGAGTTCAGAAATGCAGAGGCACATGCTTCTAATAATTATAAGTGTTCATTCCAGTAGAAACCAGATGGCCTTCTGTCAGAATGGAGTAGGAAGGAGTTGTACCAGATGAACATTACTCTATTGTAAGACTGTTATGCACATATTTGTCTGTGTGTGTTTTCCCTCCAGTGACCATGAAAGACACCAAGTTGAGAACACTGGAAACCGAAGTACTAATTATCCTCAGAACAGGTAAGGTATAAACTCAGTTCAGCGGTCAGGGGAAGGTGGAATGGAATTACTCACCTTGTCCACAGTGTATTAGTAGCAGGTGCTTCTTTGCATTCAAGGATTTAACATTTATGGTTTTAGCTGCCTGCCAGGCACTGACCCCTCTGTGGCTTGAAGCAATTAGTCAAATGACTGCTGTTTTACGAATTGCTTGCTCATTGCCTGCCACTGTGCTTGGTGCATCCTATGTGTTATTTGTTTTCTTCACAGCATGCTTCTGGTGTATCCACATCTCATAGGTGAGGAATTAGTCTCAAAGATGTTATATAACTTTCCTGAGGTCATATTGATGGTCCCAAGGTGGACCTATGATATAAATAGGTTTTGTATAGCAGCAAAGTCCGGTCCTAACCATTAAATTGTGGCCTATGTGCCAAGGCATGACATTTAGCCAGTGCAGATCCTCAACCCTGAGCCTTAGAAATCCACTTAGCTTCTGTCAGCATACCAAATGTGATGTCTAGACCCCTGACCTTAACCTGCTCAGAGGGGGCTTCAAGGTTTTGTTAGCTCTGCACATGATTATAATATTCATCCTGGGAGGAGAACCCTTGAGCTAGTGAGTGAGCATTTAAATCTTTTTTATTTGTTTGTTTGTTTGTTTGTTTGTTTTAGTACTGGGGAGTGAATCCAGGGTGCTTAACCACTGAGCCACATCCTGAGACCTTTTTTATATTTTATTTATGAGTTCCTTATGGCCTCACTAAGTTGCTGAGGCTGGCTTTGAACTCATGATCCTCCCTGTCTCAGCCTCCTGAGCTGCCAGGATTATCACACCTGGCTGAGCATTTACATCTTAATGTGGCTGTATCTGTTAATGGTCTTAAATTAGTTTGGAAGGGGGGTAAATTATATATTTTAGTGGTTTTTAGGAATTGAAGGATTCTCAAACCCCCAGAAATATATGCTTCATAAATATTGGGGCTCTGTCATTTTTGCGGATCTGAGTTTAGTCTTAGTGACCTAACTGATTAATGAACTGTAATTTCAAGTTTACCATCCAGAATGCCCATTGTAACAGAGTTGTGTGTATATGGAAGGGCATAGGGAAGATGGGGAGGTTTTTGGTCTTTGTGCATAGACTGCTAATGTGAGTTGTTTTGTGGTCCAGTGGGTTGCCACTTACTGATCACTGTTACCTCACCTATGTCATAGGAATTGTGAAGTAAGGCTAGGATTTGTGCCTTCAAGATCCATGTTGATTTATAAACAGGGACTTACTACAGATTGTAGGTGAAAGGAAGTATTCTCTCATAAGTGGGGAAAGCTTTCTAAGTTTGACTTTTCTTTTCCATATTTTGTGGTTTTTTTCATTCTCTTTTTTTTTAGAAGTTCATTGAGTATGAAATTGAACCCAAAGTCATGGCCAGGTGTTCAGATCATTGATGCCTTAGTAGAGTAACACATCCTTGAATGTAAATTCTAGGATAAAAAAATAAATCTCAGATTTTATTAAAACATCTTTTGTGATGGCTGTTATATTACATTTTAGTAGTTAGGTTTTCAAAGCTTAAAATTTGAGAGTAGGAAAAGCCCTTGGAGAGTGTGGCTACCTGCTGGGCTGTCTTGCAGTCTCTGTTAGCCGTGTGTGGAACCTCTCCGGCTGGCACACTTGGTCCCATCATCAGCCTACTTGGACAAAGCAGCATTCAGGAGAGTTTCCAGTAGAAGGTTTTCTAGAAGCATCCTTCTGCCTGAGATTCACAGCTTGGAAGGCCTCAAAGATCCTTCATCTTCAACTACTAAAAATTGCTGGCCACCTTTAGCAGTTGTTTTGACAAACCTCTTTGTGAATGCTTTGCCCCCGTGGACTCAAAACTTCAAGAAATCGGGCTGGGAATGCAGCTCAGTGGAACAGTGCTTATCTAGCATGCACCAGGCCCTGGGTTCAATCCCTAGGACTTCCTCATTCCCCCCACCCCCCAAAAAACAAGAAACTGTCTTGTAACATTTTTGCATTTTTGTGAAGTGTATTTAAAATTTGTTCAGTGAAGACAAAATGTGTTTGGGTATTTTCATTTTTTTTCTTAACAATTTTTCTTCATACTTTTGATATTCTTTTAGTTGTGATTTGTTTTGCTTTCGTGTCATGCCAGGGATTGAACATAGGGCCTCTATGTTTAACTTAACAATGACTTATGGATGTGGTTGGCTATGATTATAGAACTTTTAAATAATATATAAAATTGAGATTAAAAGGTCAACATTTTATTTTAATTCATCCTCACAGGATGGGAAATTGTCTTAAATGTGACTCTTTAATTACAAGACTGCAAATTAAATGCAGTTCTTCAAGGTTATTTAGGTAGAACAGATCAATGAAAGTTAGAGTTAAGGTATTCTTTAGCAGCCAGGTGCAGTAGCACACACCTATAATCCCACCAGATCGGGAGGAAAAGGCAGGAGAATCACAAGTTCAAAGGCAACCTCAGCAACTTAGTGAGACGCTGTCTCAAAATAAAAATTAAAAGGACTTGGGATGCAGTTCAGTGGTTAAGTGCCCCCCGGGGTTCAGTCCCTGTTACCAAAACAAAAACAAAAACAAACAAACAAAAAAAACAACCAACATATAATTTAGTATCTGTTTTGTAACTGAGTTATTTAAATTGTTATAAACATTTGACAAAAGAGCATATACTGTTACTTGCAAAGTTATCTAACTAAACCACTCTTAATATTCCTAATATTTAGTGATCTAAACGATCTTTTTAACATACAACTCACATGTGTCATTAATTGAAGCCTTCACTTTCATAAGAAATATAACTTTTATATTTCAACTAACAGAATTTCAACTTAAAAGACACAGAAGTTGTCTGAGGGTTAAGATTAGGACTTGGATGTTTCACTGTATACGAAAGTGAATACTCAGGTGTTGACTTACCATTAAACATTCTCATAAACAATCTGAATTCATTCCTTATCCACATTACTGGTGTTTTGTAGATAGGTATAAGAGTAGTGGCATGAACATAAAATTATTTATCACACACACAAGGTCAAGGATGCTAGAATTGCCATTGAGGCAGCTAACTGTTCAGCCTTCACACCTTCCACAGATGAAGGCCAAAGCCAGATATCAGATTTGGGATGAATATGGATATTGATATTGAACTTTGGTAAATCCCTACTTTCCATGTTTGTCAAGATCATGAGTGTTTTGTATGAAATATGATGACAAGTTGTAGAGTGTAAATTTGGTGCAAGCGAGCTCAGGAATTAAGCCCATCTCTGGCCACCCCTGGTCCTGCTGGAACCCTGGAGACACTGTATTTAAAGAAAAGGGAGGGAGGGTGGGGGGACAAAAACTCCTGGCTATTGATCCACTCACAGGCCGACACTCGTAGTAGGAGACTGAGGTCTGTCTCCTGGGCAACTAACCCCATAGAGTAGCAGAGAGGAAAAGCAGTGGTTGATGACATTATATCTATATAGGTCCTCTACATTGATCACAGCTACACCTGATCAGATTGAGTAGGGCTGATTTTGCCACTGTAACAAAAGACCTGACAAGAACAAATATAGAGGAGGAAAGTTTATTTGGTACTCACAGTTTCAGAGGTCCATAGATAGTGAACTCCATTGTTCTGGTCTTGAGGTGAGGCAGAACATCATAGCAGAAGGGTATGGAGAAGGGAAGCAGCTCAGGACATGTCAATCAGGAAGCAGAGAGACCATTCCCTTCCCCGTGGACAAAATATATGCCCCAAAGGCATGCCTCCAGGGACCCACCTCTTCCAGTTTCACCCTACCTACCTATCTATAGTTACCACCCAGTAAATCTGTTCAAGTAGATTAATGCACTGACTAGGTTAAGGCTCTCATAACTCAATCATTTCACCTCTAAACTTTTCTTGCATTGTCTTATCATGAGCTTTTGGGGGACACCTCATATCTAAACCATAACAAGGGCAGATACATCTGAAGGTGAGTCCCACAGATAGGGAACTGTGATTCCTATTCCTTCCCCTTCCTGTGAAGTACTTAGATCTGCACCAGTCTCCAGTCACAGGACAAAAGCTTCAAGCCCTTCAACACAACTTGAGGAACTAGCATCAGAATTGCTTTCAAGTAGTAGCTACGTGTAAACCCCCAATTCTTGATAGAGGCTGTCACTCCCATAATAGGAGTAAACAGAGTACGTCCCACATACTGTGTGGCTCATACCACATCTGCCTGAAGTACCAGAGTGTCCCCAGTCTTACAAGTCTTCCAGGTACAGTGGGTATCCCCAACCCTGATATTGTACATTCTGTGCCCAAACACACATATCAGCCAAAGAAACTACAGGGAGATTATTCTGTAGAGTGCAGTTGAGAATAAACTCAATATTACACAACAAGCCTATATCCAGGTCACACAGGCAGAAGAAATGTAAGGCCACTGCATTAAAATAGAAAAGATCTCCATCCCAACAGATGTATAGATCTCAACATAGAAACACAAGAAATATGGAAAAACAAGGTAATAATGTTATTCCTGAAGTTCATCACTCCACAGTAACAGATTCTAAACATACTAAAATGAATAAAATTCAAAAGAATGATTTTTTAAAAGTTCAGTTAAATCCAAGAGAATATAAACAAACAGATGAATTAAGGAGGACAATGCAGGATATGAATGAACAATTCAGTCGAGATGGATATTTTGAAAAAGAAACATCTAGAAATCAAAAGCTCAGTAAATCAGATTAGAAAAAACTCAATTGAAAATCTCAACAGACCAGATGAAGCAGAAGAATATTGGAACTTGATGATAACTCTGCCAAAATATTACATTCAGACAGCAATAAAGAAAAAGAGAATATACAATATCTCTGGGACACCATTAAAAATTAAATGTTCATATGTTTAATATGCCAGAAGGAGAAAACTATATGCTGAGGGCATAGAAAACATATTCAGTAAAATAATAGCAGAAAGTTCCCAAATACTGGGAAGGACATGGACATCCAGGCATTTAGAACTCCAAATAGATATGACTGGGGGTGTGGGGGGATTTTCTACAATGTAGTTAAATTTCCCAGCAGAAAGCACATCTTTCAGAAATAATGGTATGTAAAGTAACTCTTATTCTTTCTCTTCCTCCCTTCCTCCCTTCCCCTCCCCCTTTACTTGGGATTGAATCCAGGGCCACTCTACCACTGGGTTACATCCCCAGCCTTTTTGTTTTGAGAGAGGGTCTTGCTAAATTTCCGAGGCTGGCCTGGAACTTGGGATCCTCCTGCTTCAGTGTCCCAAATTACTGGGCTTACAGGCATGTACCACTGAGCTTGTGAAATGATTTTTATTCTTCAGTTAAAAGACACAAACTGACTGAGTGTATTAAAAAATTAGACCCAATAATATGCTACATTCAAGAAACTCACTTCACCTGCGAAGACTTGCATAGACTAAAAGTAAAAGGATGAAATAGGATAATCTGAAGCAAATGGAATCAGAAAGCAAGCAAGAGTAGCTATACTTATATCTGACAAAATCAATTAGCAAAAACAATGTAACTATATATTTACTGAAGAAACAATACATCAGGAAGATATAACAACTATATATGTAATAAATGTCAGAACATTCAATTTCATAAAGCAGATATTACTAGACATAAAAAGTAAGATAGGCCCTCCCGATAATACTAGTGGGTGACTTTGATACTCTGTTGTCACCAGTAGATAGATTATCCAAAGAACATCAAACCAGAGACATCAATGTTCAGTGACATTGTAGATCAAGAGGACTTAACTGACATCTGTAGAATGTTCCAACCAATAGGTGTATACATTTTTTTTCACATTAGCATATGGAACTTTTTCCAAAATAAGACTGTGTATCAGGCTACAAAGCAAGTCTTACTACATTCAAAACACTGAAATAATTCCTTGCATCTGATCTAATCACAATGGGATGAAACTAGAAATCATCTGCAAGTGACACTGCAGAAATATATAAACACATGGAAATTGATATGTTTGAATGAACAGAGATCATTGATAAAGTAAGGGGAATTTAAAAGTTCCTTGAGTGAAATGCAAATGAAACAATATACCAAAACCTATGGGATACAGCAAAAGCAGTACTTAGGAAATTTTATACCAGTGCTTACATTTTTAAAAACTCAATTAATAATGCATCTCAAGGTCTTAGAAAACCAAGAACAGCTGGGGAGAAATATTGGCTAAGTTATACTGTTGTATTGTGTGCATGTATGGAACAAATTCTATCTTTTGTCAGTACATACAACTATAAAGTACCAATAAAAAATTTGGTGAACAATTTTTTAAAAAAGAAATGAAGAACAAACTCAACATCAGTAGAAGGAAAGGAATTAAGATCAGAGCAGAAATAAATGAAATAGAGACTAAAAGAATAGTCAAAGGATCAATGAATATAAGAGTTTGTTCTTTGAAGAGATAAAATTGACAAACTTTTAGTTAACCCAAAAGAATAAAGATCCAAATAAAAAAAATAGGAGACGAGAAAGGAGTTGTTATAGTAGTTACCACTGAAATTCACAGTATCATTAAGGAATATTTTGAAAAACTATGTGCCTATTGTGTGCATTTATGAATATGTCACAACAAATCCCATCGTTTTATATGACTATAATGCACCAATAAAAATGGGGGGAGGGCTGGGGATATAGCTCAGTTGGTAGAGTGTTTGCCTTGCAAGCACAAGGCCCTGGGTTCAATCCCCAGCACCGCAAAAAAAAAAAAAAAAAAGTGGGGGGAAAACCCCCCCAAACTATATGCAAATAAATTGGAAAATCTAGAAGATGTGATCACATTTCTGTATAATCTACTGAAAATGAATCAAGAGAATATTAAAAAAAAACCTAAATAGATCAATAATAAGTAATGAAATAGAAGCAATAATAAAATTTTCCAAGAAAGCAAAGTCCAGGACTAGAGGAATTCACTGCTGAATTATACCAGACTTTTATGGAAGAACAAATACGCGTGTTTCTCAGACTCTTCCATAAAATTGAAAGGGAAGGAACCTTTCTAATTTCATTCTTCAAAACCAGTATTATCCTGCTATCAAAACCTGTCAAGGGGGCTGGGGATATAGCTCAGTTGGTAGAGTGCTTGCCTTGCAAGCACAAGGCCCTGGGTTCAATCCCCAGCACCGCAAACAAACAAACAAACAAACAAACCTCAAAAAACCTATCAAGGACACAACAAAGAAAGAAAATTATAGACCAGTGTCCCTGGTGAACAAAGATTCAAAGGTCCTCAATTCAGTAACACATTTACGACAGTTCAACATACTCAAATCAGTGAATGTAATTTAGCACATAATCAAGAAGAAAACCATGTAATCAGATCTGGGGATGTGGATCAGTGATAGAGTGCTTACCTTATATGCATGAAGCACTGGGTTCAATCCCTAGCACCACAAAACAAAAAACAGAGCAATAACAACAGCACCCCCCATAATCATTTTCAATAAACGCACCAAAAGTCTTTGGTGAAATTCAATATCCCTTCGTGGTAAAAAATCTGAATAAATAAAGGGTTGTATCGCACCATAATAAGGACTCTGTGACAAATCAGTATCCAGTATACTGGATAGGGGAAAATGGAAAGCATTTCCTCTGAGATCAAGTTTACAATAAGCGTGTCTATTCTCACTATCCTTATTCAATATATTACTAGATATTTTAGCCAGAAAAATCAGACAAGAAGGAAATAAAAACAAATGAACAGGAAGGGAGGAAGTCAAATTATCCCTGTTTGCATATGATATGAATATATACATAGAAAACCCTAAATACTCCACCAAAAGACTTAGAATTGATAAGCAGTTTCAGTAAAGTAGCAGGACACAAGCTCAGCATACAAAAAATCAGTAACTTTTCTACACTTCAGCTATAAACTTGCTAAGAAGTCAGGAAAGCACTCCTGTTCATAGTACACGCAACTCAAGATGTGAGTAACCTCTACAATGAAATTACAAAGCACTGAAGAAATTAAAGAAGACATTTGAAGGTGGAAAGACGGCTTATATTCACCGATTGGGTGAATTAGTTTTGTTAAAACTACCCAATGTGATCTGCAGTGCGATTCCTGTCAAAAGTGACGTTCTTCACAGAACTAGGGGGAAAAAATCCTAAAATTCCTATGGAAACTAAACAGACCTTAAATAGCTAAAGTAATCCTGAGTTAAAGGAACAATGCTGGAGGCATCACAATACCTGATTTCAAAACTGACTACGGAGCTGTGGTAATAAAAACAGACTTGTAGGCCAGTGAACAGAATGATAGACCCAGAAACAAATCCATTCATCTTTAGCCATTTTATTCTTGACAGAGGTGCTAAAAATGTACATTAGAGAAAGGAGAGCCTGTAACAAAGAGTGCTGGAAAACAGCATGCATGTGTAGAAGACTGAAGCTGCCTCACTCTCATCCTGTGCAAAGTCAGCTAGAGTGGGTCAAGAGCTTAATGTAAGATCTGAATCTTTGAAACTGCTGGAGGAAAGCAGGCAGCACGGTGAGATATCAGCACAGGCGATGGTTTCCTGGAAAGGACTTCAGTAGCCCAGGAAACAAAAACAAAAATTGACAGATGGACTACCTCAGATTAAAAAGCTGCACTCCACAAACCATAAACAGTGAAGGAACAACTTATAGAATTCCAGTTATTCATCTGACAGGATTCGCATCCAAAAAGTAGAGAGAACTCAAAAAACTGAATCAAAACAAAATATTAATATATGGGCAAGTGATCTGGATAGACCCTTGAGAATTTACAAATGGCCAATAATTACATGAAAAAAATGCTCGGTATCTTCAGCCATCAGGGAAATACAAATCAAAACTACATTGAGATTGTATCTTATCCCAGTTATAATGGCTGTTATTAAAAAAATTAATGCTGGTGAGGTTGTGGAAAAAAAATGAACTCCCACACTGGTTGTGGGAATGTAAATCAGTACAGCAACTATGGAAAACAGTGTGGAGGTTCCTCAAAACTAAAAATAGAACTACTGTGTGACTCAGCTATAACTCTCCTGGGTATGGATCTGAAGGAGTGAACTCAGCATACAAAAGAGACACCTGCTTACCCATGTTTATTGTGGCACCATTCACAGTAGCCAAGATATGGAATCAGCCTAGGTGCCCATCAGCAGATGAATGGATTAAAAAAATATGGCATGTATATACAATGGAGTATTCAGCCATAAAGAAAGAAATTCTGCCATTTGCAGAAAAACAGATGGAAGACATCATGATAAGTGAAATAAGCCAGACACAGAAAGATATTGCACATTTTCTCTCGTGGGGAGATGAAGTTAAATAGGGAATATTAGGGTCTTGCTAGGGGTAAGGGGGGGAGGAAAGGAAGAGGGAGCATGATAAAAGCTCTACCTGTGTACGTATGGAAATGCCACGGTGAAACCCATTAATTGGTACAATTAGTACGTGTAATAATTACATTAATAAATTTTTAGTAGTGGCAAAGGAGAACAAAATGAATGGGTTTGTTGATGGGCTAGATATGGGGATGGGGTGTTGGAGCTAAGAATGTCACCTGTTTGTTTCAGACCAGGGATGGTCTTTTATTAATATTTAGAAGCCTAACAGAGCAACAGGACTTGAAGTAGGGAGTGGACATTGGAGGCCATAGCTCCTGATGTGGATAGCATCATCTAGCACTCTCCCATGGCTTGCAGCCACCAAACACAACATTAAACAAAGTGGAATGTTGCTTAGCACACATTCATCCAGATATTACCTTTAGGCTTCTCCTGTATGCTCTTTTTTTATAGTGGGTTATTTCCAAAATGGAAGAGATTTCCCTAGTTATTTGTTGGTGGGTGCTTCCGTGTGTCTGTGGTGCCAGCTCTCCGTAGGCTGTGAGGTGTGTTTAGCAAGTGTGCACTTCGTCCACCAGCCCTGAGTCCATCTGAGCTGCTCTCCCTCCTTTGCGTAACCACTGAACCTTGTCCATTGTTCCACTGGAGCGCATAGTTCCTCATTGCACTAAGTCTGCCTTCCATGTTTAGCACCTGAGACTTAGTATGCCCTGAGAAGTATTTGAATAAGTTTAAAAAGAAATGTTCCGATCATGGACTGATTCCAGAGCTTATAATTTAACTCTTAGGAGGGCTTTTTAGAACATCAGAAATGCTTGAACTGAGGTCACATATACAGAGAGTTACACAAAAAGCCTATGATTTGTATTTTTCCTGGGGATTAAAAAATATGGGTAAAAAGTTGAGAATCAAGGAGAAAACGCTTGTTGCCAAAAATGTTCTAATGAGGCTGGGGATATAGCTCAGTTGGTAGAGTGCTTGCCTGTTAAGCACAAGGCCCTGGGTTCAATCCCCAGCACTGCAAAAAAAAAAAAAAAAAAAAGTTCTAATGTGTTTTAGAATAAAACCTTATTTTTGCCTTCTATAAGCCATATGGGAAGAGAAGACTGCAGAAATGGACTTTTCACGTAAATTACAGTTAAAAACTGAAAAACAAGCTAGGTAGCCATTTAGCCCCAACTATCAGCTCTTGGGCTGGATGGGTACCATCTTTGTTTAAAATTGAGCTCCTGTGATTCTGTCCTCAGGGGCAGCTTGCATTTGGAAGACCAGATCTGACATTATTGTCTTGTCTTTTTTTTTTGGAACTGGGGATTGAACTCAGGGGCGCTTGGCCACAGAGCCACATCCCCAACCCTATTTTGGTCTCACTGAGTTGCTTAGGGCCTCGCTAAGTTGCTGAGGCTGGCTTTGAACTCACAATCCTCCTGCTCCCGCCTTCCGAGTCGCTGGGATTACAGGCGTGCGCCACCACTCGGCTTGTCTTTTGAATACACAGAAGGCAAACAGAAAATCTCATTAGACTTAGAGTAGGTAAGTAGCAATTTTATTGGAATAAAACCAAACTTGGGGACAGGATACTTTCAGATTCATGAACTGCATTCTTTAATCACTAATTGAGAGAATCATTTGCAATTTACCCAAAGTAGAAATAAATATGGGGATTGTCTAGATGAATGGGCCTTTAAAATACTGTCTTGAGAGTGGCGACCCAAAGCTTTTCATGATGACGGCAGTGCTGGTGAGAGAGTGCAGCAGGTGCTGTGCCCAGCCTTTGCACCCTCACCTCGCTCAGTCCTCAGTGAGCAGTGAGGCTTGACAGGTTGGTGGTGTCCTCATTTGTAAATGTAATCCAGTTCACACAAGATGACGTTTGTTTCTATTTTCAGTTTTGTACTTTTACAGTATATTCTTGCCAATTGTGGTCCCACAACTTTGAAATTGACTTCCTTTGCAATTTAGCCATAAGGTTTATACTTTTGGGTATGAGCCAGCAACTTTTCTACATTTATGTTTTGCTTTCAGAAATGAATTTAGGCATTTCAATTGATTTTTTCAACGAATTTCTGATTCACCCATAGCCACATCAGCATCTGTTACCAGGCTGTAGTTAAGTGAGAGTACAGTGAGCTAATTCCTGGCAGATTCTTAGGGCCCTGCTAATTTGGCTTCCTTGTAGATGAAGCTTAACTGTTTAGCTGGGTCTTTCTTTAGCACAGTGTTTCTCAAACAAGCCTGAGTATCACCTACTTAAGAGTCACCTGGGGTCCTTAGGAAAATTTAGATGACAGAGCCCCAAATTCCATTTTTGAGTGAGTCCAGAACATTACACTTCTAATAAGCATCCCTGGTGGATTTGATGCATAGTACAGCTTAGGAATGGTTGCATTAACTAGCTGAAAGGAAAGCAAATAGGAAGATGTCTTTATATGGCTGCAAAGGACATAGCTAATCATTGGCTTGGGAGTTTGACTATTGAAGATAGATGTTAGTATGTGACCTTGGCAAAATTATTTAGCCTTCTTGGGTAGCCATATTCTCATTTGTAAAATAAGGGTAATCGCTGCTTGCCTCACAGTTGCTGTGATGATCAAAATCACAAGTTAACCTAATGTCACATTTAGGGATTGGAACCTTGGAGTCAGATCTGGGTTTAAATACTGGGTCTCCCCTGATTTTGCCTCTTCCTTGCTCTGTGACCCTGAGCAAAGGGCTTGATCTCTGTTTCCCTCCCTGCACAATGCGGACAGAGTGCCAGTCACCCTGTAGTGTAAAGAAATAAACAGGGTGGTTGTAAAAGGCATGCAGAGCCTGTCTTATAAATGGTAGTTTTTATTCCTTTCCAAAAATATAGTTTTATAGACTGAAGTCAGCAGTAGAAATCAGTCGTGAATTTGTGTAGAACACTTGGGGAATGAGCTGCTTTTTGTACATACAGATAAGGCAGTTGCTCCCCTCTGTGGAGAGCTGAACTCTTAAGGTTTGCACTGATGGTCCACGTCCGTGAGCCTTGGATATACAAATAGATGTCTCAGACAAGGAGTGCATGGTGAAGCAGAAATGATCTCTGGTTCACAGCAGGTGTTGGACTTAACAAACTTGGTGCCGAACCAGCTATTCTAACTTTCAGACATTATTGGGATGGTCACCAAGGGCATAGTATGCTAATAGAGTAGTAGACTTTTTTTGTGGGAACTTTTTGTCAACTTCTTAGATCCATTTGAAGCACAAACAGCCTCAGCCAGAAGCCAAGGTAGAAACAGACATTAAAGCCTAGTGTTGATTTGCTACAGTGACCAGTTCTGAATGGTGTAGGCCTTAGGCTCCTCTCTGCTGCATTCCATAGAGCTCTCCTTGCTTCATACATTTGTCAAAAGCAGAATTATTCAGAGTTCTGGCCAAACTTTTCACTACATTGAACCCATGTGCTGATTTGTCTTGCAGGTGGTTTTTTGTGAGGAAAAATGGGGACATTTGTCACACCATTCATCTTCCTTTTTCACACAGTCTGGTAGCAGCCCTAATGAAGAGCCGTCCAAGCCTTTAATGCACGTCCTGGAGCCAGCACAGCACAGTCGAGCGAGAGGATGGCCCAGCCGACGAACGTTGGGGAGCTGCTCTCCATGCTGGATTCCTCCATGCTGGGTGTACGTGATGACGTGACAGCTGTCTTTAAAGAGAACCTCCATTCTGGTAAGCCGGGGGGGGGGGGGGGTGAGTATAATGTTTAGCTTACCTGCTCCCAAGAAGAGATACTCTAGAGCTGACTAGAGTCTGGCTGACAAGTAAGTTTTTAGCCTTTGAAGGGAGTTCTTAAAACCACCAGAAGAGGGCATATGCTGGTGAATTCGTGCTGTAAGTGCTTTAAACCTTTAATTACAGAAACACAGAAGCAAGCATCGCACAGTGAATCCCACGAACCTAGCTTCACAGTTTTTGCCATTTTCATTTCATCTTACCTCCCTCTACCTTCCCCTACCCCAAGAATTTAAAAGCTAAATCTAGGCAGAGTATTTCATCTGTAAATTATGTGTGTAGTTTTTACTATGAAAAGTGGTCAATTTCTCTTTAATCAGAAAATTAAAAAGGTAAACAGTACCCTTTTTTGCTTACCAGGTTGACAAAAGTCAAATATTGATCTGAGAAATGGTCTGTTAGCAGAAATATAAATTATTCAGCCTTTTTGTAGTATCTGTCAGTCAGGTTAAAAACATAGACCATTTGACCCACCTCTAAGAATTTGCATTATTGCCTTGAGTGAAGTATGGTGAAAAATTGGAAAGCCCAAGTATCCTTCAGTAGGTGAATGGTTAAATTAATTACGTAGAGCTGTGCAGTGGAACAATGGGAAGTCAGTCGGAAGATGATGTAGGTCGTGGGTGCCAACATAGGTGTCTGTGATACATCATTAAGTGGAAGAAAACAGACACATGAACATGTCTAGATGGAGATGTAAGTGGAGATACCAGCAGGAAAGCCAAACGTAAGGGTGTTCATGTAAAGAGTGGGATGGGGCAGGTGGTGAGGAGGACTTTCACTTTAATTTTGCATACTTTTTATTTAATATTTTTATTTTTTACATACTTTGTAGAGTCCTGATTTTTAGCAATAGTCATGAACTTTTTGTGATAAAAATACTAATAAGTAAATGATAGCATTTCATATGCTTTTAGGAGATTTAGGCAAGTTTGGAATTACCTTATTGTTAAACCCAAATGAATTTAGGGAGGCACAAACAACATACTTCATGAAACTCTGGGTAGCATATAAACACCTGGATTTTGTGCCAGCCAGCTATTTGAAGTAAATTTAGAATGTTAAAGGAAGTGAGTGTTATAAATTACCCTTTTCTGTATTTAGACCGCGGTCCCATGCTTGTAAACACCTTGGTGGATTATTACCTGGAAACCAACTCTCAGCAGGCATTGCACATCCTGACTACCTTACAAGAGCCACATGATAAGGTAACTGCCAAAATCTGGTAGGAGGGCCTCAAATATATTCTTTTTTTTTCTTCTTCTTCTTTTTTTGGTACTGGGGATTGAACCCAGGGGCACTCCAGCCCTGTTTTGTATTTTATTTAGAGACAGGGTCTCACTGAGTTGCTTAGGGCCTCACTGAGTTGCTGAGGCTGGCTTTGAACTCGAGATCCTCCTGCCTCAGCCTCCCAAGTGCTGGGATTACAGGCGTGTGCCACTGCGCCCGGCCTCAAATATATTCTTTCTTTTTTTTTTTTTTATATTTTTTTAGTTGTTGATTGGACCTTTATTTTATTCATTTATATGTGGTGCTGAGAATCGAACCCAGTGCCTCACCCATGCTCGGTAAGTACTCTACCACTGAGCCAAAACCCCAGCCCCTCAAATATATTCTTGAAGAGTATGTAACAGCTTCTGTGCAAGTCCACGGCACAGTGTGTCCAGAGCTGCTTCCTGCATCTTCCATACACCATGAGGAACATTATTCCCAGATTATGACAACAAAGAAAAATAGTTTCCTGAGAAGTTTGCAGAATAAAAGCTATTTTTCAGGTTTTTAAAGATCTTGCTGTTTAACCCTGGATGTTCCAGCATCCCTTATGTAGGAACACACACACGCGCACACACATCCATTATATGCCTATAAAATTGAGGTGCAAGGGGACACAATGGATTAAGGAAATCTTGTAACTCCAGTACTGTACTGCATACTGATCTCTTGGTGCATAGGGTGCTCATCTTTAAGCCCATGCTTTGAGTAGGATTTTTAGGCTTTTATCAATATGGGAACATCCCTTTGTGCGGATAATTGATATGGCTGATTAACGAACCCTGCCTTCCAGCACCAGGCTCTTGGAGGCCTTTACTGTGTTTGCCTTTTGTTTTTATTTTTGTTTGTAGTAAGCAGCTAACAAAGCATCGTAATTGCAGACTTTGTAAGTCTTGAGTTTGTGCGTGCGAATGACAGCCCTGGGATTTGAGGAACTTGCCACTGTGTGCCTTTTATGGTGCATCTTGTTGTTTTTCTTTACCCTGGGCTGTGTGGTAACTTGCGCTACTGCCGGACTTGTATTTGGGGCCAAAGTATGTATGCAGGGTGTTGTAGCAGTGCATTGCTTCCTGCAAGACCCTTTGTGGCTTCAGTACCCTGCCACAGGCTTGGGGTCAGTGGTTCTTAAAAGAGTGGAGCAAGAGACTGCAGAGGCAACCCCAACCTCTTACAGCTCTTTATTTTTTTATTTTTTGTTTTTTGCTCACATGGTTTTGAAAATCTTGGATTTGATCTCTTTACCAGTTTATATCAGAGGAAAGACTTAAGAGTGGAGTCCATCACTACTTCCTGTGTTTGGGTTAACTTCATCTTCTCATATGAGGATGTCCTTTGTTCTTTTCAGCACCTCTTGGACAAAATTAATGAATACGTGGGCAAAGCTGCCACCCGTTTATCCATCCTGTCGTTGCTGGGGCATGTTGTGCGACTGCAGCCATCTTGGAAGCATAAGCTCTCTCAAGCACCTCTTTTGCCTTCTTTACTAAAATGTCTCAAGGTAGGGTGTTTGTAAGGACTTGAACGAGATGGCATTGTGAGTACTGTCTCTGCAATGTTGACTGACTTCACACAGCAAGCTTGATGTTAACTTTACAAAAGTTTAAAAACTTGTATGCTTTCTTGGTTTTTCTCTTTCACTGGAGTCGGTATTGATAATTCTCAATACAGCACTGCAACCATTGAAAACCTTTTGTCTGAGCAATAAAGTAAAGTTTGTCAGATGGTGTCACTTTTACATTACTGCAGACTTGTTGATCTCAGCATTGTTTAGCCTCCATCAGTTAAAAACGGGCTGCATATTCTCTTTTAGCAAATAGAAAATGGCTTAAAGGTCCTTTTAACCACTTAGAGGCGTGTTTTGATAGTAGCTATAATTAAGGTTTGGGTGATGTAAGTCCTACAGAGTGGCATTTTTTTGCACTAAATGAGAAGTACATTTTTCTACACAAAGAGTCAAATACCTATTTAGATTTTTAAGATCTTAGTTTTGGGCTAGGGATAGAGCTCAGTTGGTAGAGTGCCTGCCTCGCAAGCACAAGGCCCTGGGTTCAATCCCCAGCACCACAAAAAAAAAAAAAAAAATCTTAGTTTTGACAGTGGCTTTCTGAAATACCCAGGGCCATTGTCTTAATCTCTTTTAAGTGCTGGACTTGTATCCTAACTGTAAAATAAGAAACTGTGGTTGGTCAACATTCACCGACTGCCTTGCAGAGACATGGCGTGCCTCGTAATGTTGTTCTGGGATGCAGTGCCTTTGGGTTCCTCTGATACAGCACCATGCAGGTTGCTTTTGTGTCTGTTTTATTATCCCTAGAGGTGGGTCCCAAAGAGTCACATTGGCAGGGTCTCCTAAAATGTGCATTTGATGTTAAGAAAAGCAGGAGCAGATGTTTGTTTATGTATTTATTTATGGTGCTGCTGGGGTTGAACCCAGGGCCTTGTGAATGCTAGGCAAACACTCTGCCAGCTGAGCTGCAGCCCCAACTCTGGATCAGTTTTAATAGCTTCATATTCTTTGAGCAAATGGATCAATGAGAAGTTAATCCAATTTTGAGGCACAACATTTAGTTCAGAGTGCAAGACACTTACCTTTTCCAGAAAGGCAAGCCTTGAATATTAATCAAGGACTGTTACCCAGGTCTTCAGTTAGAATGTTATGTAAATGAAATTGGGATCAGTCCTTTTTGTTGGGACTCATTATGTTTCCTCATTATGTTCTCTTTTTATGTTCCTCTTCTACCATATATTCTTTCTACTAGATATCTGCCACAACAGGAGTCTTGGTGGTTGATGTAAAAATGATATATATTTAAAACTTTATTTCTAAAATTGTAGATTCTGTTTCCAATAGGAATGATGAATATCTTAGCCTCCATGGCATTCTCTTGATTAATGTGTTATTTCATAAACCTTAATTTCAGTTCTTGGCAAACATCCATGATTTAATTATGGGTCAGGTGAGCTATAGCAAGTCTGAGCTGACTCATTATCCATGTGTTAAGTGTCTTCAATTAACCTAAAGTTAATTTGAATTGATCCTTAAACCAAAAGCATGGTCAGAGTTTTGTTTGTGGGTCTCTGGATACTATGTGAAGGAGAGCCACTCGGTTGAGTTCTTAGTGCTATTCTGATTTCCTCAATTATACTTCTGTAATAGTCCTTTTTTAAAAAAAGCAGTGAATTGGGCTGGGGATTTGACTCAGTAGTAGTGTGCTTGCTTATCAAGCATGAGGCTCTGTGTTCCATCCGCAGTACTGACCCCCACTCCAAAAACACCCAGCAAATTACTTGTCAGCATTTAGTGTTTTTTTTAAAGCAATTTAACCTGGCAAAATTATCTTAGAATTTGATTGAGTGGATGAAAACAGCAACATTCCTGTGTTCTGTTAAAAATGCCTTCTTCCTGTTTCCATCCAGGTGCTGTGAGTAGGGGATTCTGAGGGTCAGCACTTGGGAGTTCCCAGACCAAGTTCAGCTCATCTTCTGGATGAGGCAGTATGGGGTATTGGAAATGTTCCTCCCAAATTCACCACAGTGTAGCTAGGGCTCAGTCCTTCTGTTGTGTTCACTGCCGTGTCCCCTCAGATCCTTAGGGACTGGAAATGAGTGTGTGAGGAATGTACGATTTACACACAGCATGGTGCTGAGCATGCACTACACCTGACAGGTGGTGTTGTCTCTTGCTCTCTCTAGATGGACACTGATGTCGTTGTCCTCACAACCGGCGTCTTGGTGTTGATCACCATGCTGCCAATGATTCCACAGTCGGGGAAGCAACACCTTCTTGATTTCTTTGATATTTTTGGCCGTCTTTCATCATGGTGCCTGAAGAAACCAGGTACAGATCTTTATATCCCTGTCAGCCTCCGCCAGGTGAATGCTGCTTTCCCACTGGTCAACAGGTCTTGTGCTGTGAGGGAAGGATGTGTGAAATTTTATGGCTGAAGTGAGTGGTGTCCACTGGACAGATGAGGAAATACCTGGGTATGTCCTCTACAGGCACGTGTGAGAGGCATGACTGGTGAGATGCCTTCCTTACACTTTTGGCTTGAAAAGATTACTTGTCAGAGAAACAGTGGCAGGATGTAAAACTTCCTGATTTTTCATAGTTACATGGAAACACACTTTTATCTCTATGACTTCAGATACAGCCAAGCTTTTGGAACATTTTGGTCTCAGTCTGCTGATCTTTTGTGCCAGCACAGAGACTTTGGTTCTGAGAGCCTGTTCTTGTATGTATAGAAGGAGGAGAGAGGAAGCAGCATGCCCTAAGTAGCATTGGAGTTTGAAGTGCTTTGGGATTTTTCCCTGGTATTGGCAGTAGTGCATCTCTACCAAAGTGATCAAGGTGCTGAGAGCCTGTAAATTGCGTATTGTTTGTTATCCCAACATCAACACTGGTTTTGTGGGAGAGTGCTCTGTCTTCCTGGACAGGACAACAGCAGGCACGGGCACAAGCAATGCCAGCATATGTAGTAGGACCTTCTCTGGGAAAATGGCAGTCTGTCCATTGCTGTGGAGGAGCTGGGGTTTCAGTCAGTTTCTCCCATGCCAAACAGTTTAAGCTAATTTCTGGATAATAGTTTTTTTCTTTTTCACTCTTTAGTTATAAATCTGCTAAGCCTACATCCTGATTTCAAAAGGTTCTCACATGTTTGTTCCACAAACACTTGAATGTTTATTACGTGCCAAGCCCAGTACAAGACACTGGGGATAGAGAGGTGAGTAGGACAGTCCTTTCCTCAAGAAACATGTGCCGACCTGCACAGTGGAGAGTGTAAATATGAATTGTAGGAAGGTCAGCTATCATTATAAAGGTAGTTTAGCATTGTGAGAGTGTTTGGGGATGGCTGGAGTGGAGGGCAGAGATTAGGTCAGTGAGAATCTTCCTGGGTCACTCAGTAGATAGGAGCTTATCACCAGGCTGTATGTAGGGATCCATCGATGCATTTGAAAGCCAGGTGTCTGATGTGTTCAGGTCTGTGTTGGAGGAAAACACTGTGACTTATGTTCTTGAGCAAGGTGGGAGGAAGTGTGCCTGTCTGTTTTGCACATGCCAGTCTTTTGTCAATCTTGTTGATTTCCTTCTTAGGCCACGTGACAGAAATCTACCTTGTCCATCTCCATGCCAGTGTTTATGCCCTCTTTCATCGCCTTTATGGAATGTACCCGTGCAACTTCGTCTCCTTTCTGCGTTCACACTACAGTATGAAGGAAAACTTGGAGACTTTTGAAGAAGTGGTCAAGGTAAGTTAATACTGTTCATTTATTTGATACTGAGTGCATTATTCAGATGGGCTAGATTTATAACTTTGGTATTAAATGGTTGAAGTTTTGAAAAGAAATCCAGACTTCCTCCAAAACCCCCACCCCATCCCTCAGCAGCCACTCATTTGCCATCTTTATGATAAAGATTTGCTATGCTGGACATGTCATAGAAATGAAATCATACAATGTATGCCTCTCTGTGCCTGGCTTCTTACGTAATATGTTTGAAGGCTCATCAATATTGTAACATGTATCAGCATTTCGTTCCATTTTGTTGTCAAATAATATTCCATTGTGTGGACATGCTACAAAAATTCACACCTATAATTTGTCTACCCAAACTTTTCTAGCCAATGATGGAGCATGTGCGAATTCACCCAGAATTAGTGACTGGATCCAAGGACCATGAACTGGACCCTCGAAGGTATAGAAACTAGTGACAGAATGTTTAAGAATCTCTTGAGAGATTGATACTGTTCTCGGAGCTGTCCCTATGGAGGTGTTATTGAGGACTACAGACGTTTGACTTAGAGAATTATTTCTTTGGTTGATTGGAAGAACTTCATACAGCTGGCACTTTATATGAGTCTATAGTGTGTTCCTCACAGAGATTAAGTAATTCCACTAGCAGAATAAGGGAGGTTGCAGTGCAGGTGCCTGTCCCCAGGACTTCTGGAAGGCTTAGCCCTCGTTGGTGCCATTGACAGTAAGGCAGGGGGTGAAGCAGGTGGCTGAGAGCATGTCAATTGCAGGATGACTATATTTCAAATGTTGAGCCTTCCTGGGTCCTTTTTCCATCTGGCACAACCAGCTGTCTTCCACTCTCCGTGGGGCCCTGCAGGAGTTCCCAGGTTTGTTCTCTGGAGGTACTGAACCTGCCTGTGAGGCTCCTGATTTGAGGATGCCAGACCTGGTGGAAGTGAAGCTCAGGTTGAGACTGAAAAGGAGGGAAATGAAGGAAGTTTGGTGGGCTGAGCTGTAAGGAAGCTCTACTGCTGGCAACCTGGCTCATGTTTCCCAGTGAGGGGACAGAGTTCCTTTTGGGGAAACAGCCACAGATATTGACCTTCGAGGTCTCCCCCTGAGAAGCATGACTTGCTTTCTGATACTCCTAGAGCAGGTCTTACTTCTGTACCAATCCTGCCTCTTGTCATGTATCTTGTCAGCTCAAAACAAATTACTGTGCAGTATGTTGTACATAGAGAAGTGCAGAAAACAGGTATGCCAAGTTTAATAATAACACACAAACACATGTAGCCAGTGCCCAGCTTTAAAAGTAGAACATTTCCATACATTAGGAGCCCACCATGAGACTCTCTTCCTCCCCGTTCCCTGTTGACCTTAGACAAGTACTACTCTTGCTTTTATGTTAATTATTCTCTGAGTTGTCTTTATAGTTTTGCTGCATATATTGTTTTGTTCTGTAAAGCTGATCAGGAAATCAATTCTGGCCAAGGAAATCTTGTCACTATTAGGGGCAATTCCCCAGGGATGAAGGCAGGGGTCACAGTGTCTGAGTCTTGGTCTGGCTTCACCGTTCTTGGAAGAATAGGAGTGCCTTCAGAGACATCATTGCACAAGGTCTCAGGCCACAAGTGAGGCCTAGAAAGCATAAGACCTTCCTCAGAATGTCTAGCCAGGCCTCTAGTGGGCACCAGCTGTTAGACATGCTGCCAAAACACGGCAAAGGAAGGTGACTGCTTTCAGCCCTCAGGAATAGTTCAGAGCAGAATCCTTCTGTGGCATAAAGTGAATGTCCTCTGCTGATCTGCCAGAGGGGAGAAAAGGGAACTTCAGTAGCATCTGAATTATTAGAAGACAAGTTATCTAGGCCAGGGTCACCTGACTCTATCCCTTGGCTAAAAGGGTAGTATTGGGCAGTGAGAAACTTGGAGAGGGCTGGGGATATGTCTCAGTGATGAGTGCTTCCTTAGCATGCAAGAGGCCGAGTGGGATTCCCCACACTGCAGAAAACAAAGGGCCTTGGCGATGGCCTGCAAGGTGCCCATCTCTTGGTAGGTAGTTCTGAGCTGAGCTTGTTGTCCCCTATGCCTGGTGCCCTGCTGTAAACCTTTCTCCTGGGGCTTGGCCTTCCCTCTCTTCTGGGCAGCACATCCCGTTACCTGTATCCATGGCTTCTTTCTTGGTTTTCTCGGGTTCCAATGGAATGTGTGCTCTAGTGGCATTTGGGAAGGATGCCATTCTTTGGCTTGGTGGAGACACCCAGGCAGGAGTCAGTCTTCTTCAGTGGTTGGAGGCGGTACTCCATTGCCATCCTGAGGCCAGGCTTGCTGTGGATATCCAGAGACGTCTTCACTCCAGATCTCTCTACTTGCTCTGGTTTTCCTCTGAGAGCTGGGAGACATCATCTTTGTTGGCACGAGGCGCATGGTTTCTGTGGTGTGGTGTGAGTCTTTTCTCAGCGTTTAACCCAGAAACTCTTTTTTTTTAGTACTGGGGATTGAACCCAGGAGCACTCGGCCACTGAGCCACATCCCCAGCCCTATTTTGTATTTTATTTTATTTAGAGACAGGGTCTCATTGAGTTGTGTAAGGCCTTGCTAAGTTGCTGAGGCTGGCTTTGAACTCGCGATCCTCCTGCCTCCGCCTCCCAAGTGCTAGGATTACAGGCATGTGCCACCACGCCCGGCCAGAAACTTTTTTTTTTTTTTTTTTGAACCAGGGATTGAACTCAGGGACACTCGGCCACTGAGCCATATCCCCAGCCCTATTTTGTATTTTATTTAGAGACAGGGTCTCACTGAGTTGCTAAGGGCCTCACTAAATTGCTGAGGCTGGCTTTGAACTTGTGATCCTCCTGACTCAGCCTCCCAAATTGATTGGATTACAGGCATGCGCCACCACATCCGGCCAGAAACTCTTTAAGTTCTAGGAAACTTTGGTTTGGTTTCCTTTCCCTGAGTGTCTCTCTTTCCTTCTAAAACTGCTGCTATTGAGATCAGAACCTCTTGGAATATTGCTCTGCTTTTCTTTCTGTCCTTTTAATCCACGTCCTGTTGATTTTCTTATGTTTGGCTTTTAGTCCTACTCTTACAGTTGTCATTTCTACCCGCATGTTTGTAATGTCTGAGTTCTTTTTAGTTCTCAGAGGGCTTCTTTTTATGGTAGCATAGTTTTGTTTCATGGATGTAATCTCCATCCATGCCTTCATGAATGTCTACAGTATTTTCGTCTTGTTTTCCCTGCATAGTCTGTTTCTTCTAAGCTGCTTTCTCTTTTGCTTTGATTTGTTCTTTTTAAATCTTGGAGGTTTTCTGCAAGGATTTGGTGATCTGCTTATGTTGAGATAGGAATACTTTAAATAGCTGTGTTCATGGAATGGAACTTGTTGACCTTGCATTTTTGTTTTATGTTGATCTGAGCCCCTGGTAGAGATTTGGACAGCAATATTGTTTTTTTCCTTCAGCTGGTCAGTTTTCTAAAGGAGTCTTCTGATCCCTGGGCTGCTGAGGGTCTGACAACCACTGAGGGAAATGCTGTTCATGCAGAGGACTTGATTGGCCTGGGCACTCAGAATGTGTGAGCTTGCTTGGTCCATATGTCTGGAATGTGCTCATGCCCTCAACTTCTCTGGAATACTTCATCCAGAAACTCCTTGTTTTATTCCCTCCAGAAAATAATCCAGATTTCTGGTGAGAAAAAAGCTGTTGCCTGTGAGTGTAGAGTTGGAAAGGGACTGTGGGATGCTTGGTGCTCCTCTAGTGGCTCCAACTGTGACTGCCTGGGGTCAGTTGACCTCATCTGCTTGCCACTCATTGAGGCTTGGTGCCATAAGTTGTTCTGTGTCTTAGGGTTTCACAGTGTAAGTCAACTAATTGTATCTTCAAAGCATTGGCAACTTAGGACCTGGCTTCCTCAAGTTTGCTACCAGTTGCCACCTTTCTTCTGCTCTCGTTTCAAACACTGGTGCTTTCTCCCTTCCCCACAGTGGGCTTCAGAAGGTCATACAGTTGGGTGCAAACATCTAGTCAGCCATGTTAACCTGACGGCTTTCTCAGCCAGCTCAGAGTGCCTCGCTTGCCAAGTCCTGTAAGCCATCTGACTTTGGAAGAAAGCTTCTGTGGGAAGACAGATCAACACAAAGAGAAAAGGGAGCTAGAGGTACTGGTGATACAGGGAGCAGACAGAGTGTCCTCAGTAACTTCACAGAGACAGTGTTTGTGCACAGACATCATAAAAACCAGGGTATGGGGGCTGGGGACATAGCTCAGTTAGTAGAGTGCTTGCCTGTCAAGCACAAGGCCCTGGGTTCAATTCCCAGCACCACCAAAAAAAAAAAAAGTCTAGGGGTGTAGCTCAGTGGCAGAGACCTTGCCTAGCATGCATGAGGCCCTGGGTTATATCCACAACACCAAAAAAAGAGTATAACGAAGACCAGGGTACTGCAGAAAAGCACTGTTCTGACATCAAAGAAAGAGCCTTAAAAATTAAAAAGGGATGGCCAGAGTAAACACTTCAGCAAAGGAAGTAAAAGGTGAAGTTGAGGCTGTTTCAGAAGCTGAACCAAAGGGTAGAGATGGGTGTAACCTCTGGAAGGTAGATAGAATGGTGAGTGCAGGAAGTCCAAGGTCCAGTAAGAGTTAAAATGAGAGGAGAAAACTTGGTGGAAGAAGAAATTGTAATAGAAATAATAATATAGAAACATTCCTTGGAATTGAAGGACATGAGCTTCCAGATTGAAGGGGCATATTTTGTGCATAGCCCTTTCAATGCAAAATGATGCCACCAAGTCTCAAGATTGTGAAATTTCAAAGCACTAGAGTATGCACTTGTCCAACATCTGTGAGGCCCTTGGTTCAGGCCCCAGCAACACACACAAAACAAAACAAAAGCCAGAAATAAACCTTTCAGAGAACAAAAAAGACCAAAACATTTAAGTAAGGATTAGAAATCAAATGATACTAGCTTTTGAAACCCTTCAAAAGTGAGAGGAAAAGATTTTCGATCTAGGATTCTATACCCAGCCAAATTGCCTATCAGGGATGAGACCCTTTTAGATAGGCGAGGCAAGGACTCAAATTTCCTCCCATTTAGCCTCATCCAGCCCCAGGAGAATGTCTTCTACCAAATTGAGAGTAAAATCAAGGAAGAAAACAATGCTGGAGACTTGCAAACCTGATTTAGAAGAATGATCAAGGCAAGTGTTAGGATAACCGCTGCTCAGTAGGTGAGGACGGGACCCTGCAGACTGGGAGAAGAGGCTCCAAACGGAGTCCTGCTGGGGCCGACTAATCCCATAGATATTTGCATTTCATTATGAAAAATGTCAGATTAGGCATTGTTTCAGAGCTTCTTGAATAAACTTAGGGAGAATTCATAATAGATACATAGAAAACTGAGGGGGAAACAATAGGAAAAATTCAACTCTGGGCCAAACCAAATGAGAAAGTAAATGTGATCATAGTGTTCTCTTTGCCTGAGCTGCAAATAGTATTTATATGGTCTTAATAATTATTGAAATTGATTTTGAAAAAAAGATAAAATTCTTTTGAGAGCATTGGGGAGGAGGGAAGAGAGACATGGCACTGACCTCAGTCTTCACCTATAAGAGGGAGTTAATAGATGAGGTCTGAAATTCATAAATCAAGAAAGGAGTAGCATAGGGCATAGTCTGAGGAACTCAGGCAGGAGAGCAATTCGACTAATGGAATTGGAAACTGCAACCAGAGTGGTTGTCAGAGTAGTGTGGGAGGAAACTTCAGTACTGTACCAACTTTTTAAATTACCATTTCATTGAATCTAAGGTGTCATTGAATATATATGTACTTGCATTTTATGTACATCTGAGAGAACAAATGCCAAATAAACTAACATGCACGACTGTAGCTTCCAATTTCAGATATATTAAAGTATGAAAAGTTCATTCTAGGATCAAGGAGGTATAGTGATATGTCACTTTAATTAAAATACAGCATTTAAATGTATTCCTCCTTTATTGTGAGTCTCGTTTTCTTCTCCAAAATCAATCTTCTTGTGTGTACATGTGCATCCTGACCTCACTCTCAGTTAATCACTTCCCTGTCATGCTGAGAGTGCACCAAGGAGTCCGGGTCGGCAGAACTCAGGCAGTTAGAGCCTGAGGAGCACATGAGGCTGCAGCCTTCAGGCGGAAAGGCTCACTGTGTAGGGAAGCTGCCGGGGTTCCCCCTGCCCTGACACTTCATCTGTGTTTACTACCATGTTTTCAGCTTGTACAGTTTCCGGAGCATTCTGCAGCGGTAGTGTAGGAGCACATGTTTGATCAGGGTGGCCCATGGAGTGCCCTTAGTGCTGTGGGCTCCTTCCTGTAAATTTTGGGACAGAAAACGAGAATCCCTGTTATAGTCACTGAGTACCTGGAAACAGCTGTTATTTTGACTTTTGCCTTGACTGTGACTCTAAGTCAGGTCCCTAGTTTCCTGGAGTCTGTCCTCCTCCTCCTAGATTTTACCCTTGATTTTGTAGAAGACATGTTGTCATGCTCCCAGGGCCAGCTGAGGCTACATGGGACATAAATTTGAGTCCTTGCCCATCTAAAAGTGTCTCATCCCTGATAGGCAATTTGGCCAGGTATAGAATTTCTAAATTATAAAGCTATCTTGTCTAAAAGAAAGAAACCTTACACTTGAATAGTGTTGTATTTTTAATGTTCGGTTAATCATCAGGGCTCTTGTGGAACATGTGGCAAACACTGAAGGGCTGAAAGAGAAAAATGAACAGTTGTTTCTTGTGTGCACGTTTCTGGGTTGGAACCCAGGGCCTTGAGAATGCTAGGCAAGCACTCTACCACTGATGTGCACTCCAGCCTCTGGTTTTTCAGATTTAAATACCCAGTCCTCTCAGATCTGTTGGGGACATGTCTCTGAATAGTTTTGTATCCTTTCTTTCATTTAAGATTATATTCTGAGCATTGTGTCATTTAATATTTGAAGACATGATTCTTAACTTTAGGGTAGCATGTAACTTATATACAATAAAATTAATGAGTTGCATTTTGACAAAAGTCAGTCACAGTGAAGATCATCTCCATTGCCCCAACAAGCTCCTTTGCCCTCTGACCTCATCCCTGGCAACCTCTGACTGTTAAGCCTGCTTTTTTTTCATGGTGGTATGCTAACATTTCTGCCAT
The DNA here is from genome assembly GCA_020662805.1 of Glaucomys volans. Classification (NCBI taxonomy): domain Eukaryota; kingdom Metazoa; phylum Chordata; class Mammalia; order Rodentia; family Sciuridae; genus Glaucomys; species Glaucomys volans. The sequence goes on along the minus strand of JAJEJO010000856.1, from coordinate 975,659 downwards.
AGAATATATTCCCTTGGTTGTCCTTTGGCTGATTTCCCTTTCGCAAGCTGTGTTGAAGAAAGTTGTACATCCTGATGTCTGTCTCCTTTTGTAGGATGCATTACTAGAAGTGAAACTGTGGCTCACATAAACAGGAGCCTTCAGGCAGTTCTTGAAATGCTGCCTCTAGTGGGAGTCTTTCTGCACTGTTTTTGGTCTAGGGATGAGTGAGCAGAAGCCCCAGGCTTGTGGAGACTCCAGGTCAGCCTCAGCTGTCTGGTGTTTTTCTGTTCTCCCTGTACCTTGACTGCCTTTGTCCCCTGGTGACTCTTCGGCATGGTTTGTTATTTTGAGGCTATGCCTAGTCCTTGTTGATGAAATTTTTCTTTCAAATTCGCTTCTGTTAACTTGATCTAACCATTTTAAAATAGGGAAGGTGAAGATATGGGTTGAAGGTGAACAGCTACTACTTTGTGTTCTCACACTGTTTTACACTTGAGCTGGCATGGCTCTGCATCATCCTTTGCTAACCATAGTCCCCACTGGCACTGAGCTGGCCCTTTTAAGTATTTGATGTAATTGAATGGAGTACCATTTGCTTTATTTTGATTTTCATTGCCTTTTCCAGGTGGAAGAAATTAGAAACTCATGATGTTGTGATAGAGTGTGCCAAAATCTCTCTGGACCCTACAGAAGCCTCGTATGAAGATGGCTATTCTGTGTCTCACCAACTCTCTACTCGCTTCCCTCCTCGCCCAGCTGATGTCACCACCAGCCCTTATGTTGACACACAGAATAGCTATGGTAAAAAATGATGTTGGTACTTAGCTGCTTTGCAGCTTTGTCTCCGGGAAGCGTTGCTTATCTTCTGTTCTTTTCCTCGAGTAAAAGTTACTCACTTCCTAGGAACTTTTCCCCTAATGTTTTAAATTTGAGTTTGCCTCCATTTTCTTCTAATTGGTTTCTCTTTCAAGTCCTTGATCTTATTCCTGATAGTACTCCCATAGACTTGGTGGGTGTCCTCAGCACTTACAAAGAAAGGGTTCAAGTGCTTGATTCAGAGCCCCCCATGAGGAGTATCTCACTTCCCAGGCACTCAGCGTGAGACCCACGGGGCTGTAGCTCTGATGCGGTGTGAACGAGTCTAGACAGCTTAGAGCTGGATTCACATCAAACACCTGGGCTCCACGTGTAGGCTGCACCCACTGAGCTGCCAGCCAGTGCATCTGTGTGTTATCCTGAGGCTTTACCAGGCGTCATGCCTCCCTGGACTTTCACTTGACAGAGTCTTTTAAATGCTGTTAATTTCTCTCCAAGGAAGTGGGGAAGCCCCTCAGACTTTTCAGATATGGAGACCTGAGTATTATCAGGTGGTCTGGAGGACTGTTGTATTTTATTAGAATAACCCGAAGTCTGTTCCTCCCTGTGTTCTTTGATTTAGGGAGTGCCGCTTCCACCCCGTGCTCCTCTTCTCGGCCGACGTTGCTCAGTACGCCCGGGCAGCTACCTCAGACTCTGAGTTCCCCGTCGACACGGCTGTTACCTGAGCCGACACAAGTATGGTGTCAAGCAGTGTGCCTGTTTCTCCCCTGCCTTCTGGTGAAGCTGACCATCTTGGTCAGCATTTAGTATGCGGTTGGGAAGTTGTCATGCTCTGCATTTTGGGAGACATATTTAAGGACCCTTGATATGGGCAGAGAGGGTTACTATTGATACTTGGGCATCTCAGAGTCTATGCAAAATGCAACTGTGTCCCGACAGAGGTTTAACAAGATGCTCTTCCCAGTGAAGTTAAATTTAAACCACAACCGGGCGTGGTGGCTCACACCTGTAATTCCAGCACTTGGGAGGCTGAGGCAGGAGGATGACGAGTTCAAAGCCAGCCTCAGCAACTTAGTGAGGCCCTAAGCAACTCAGTGAGACCCTGTCTCTAAATAAAACACAAAATAGAGCTGGGGATGTGGCTCAGTGGTGGAGTGCCCCTGGGTTCAATTCCCAGTACCAAAAAAAAAAAAAAATTTAAACCACACATGGGCTATAAGCCTTGTGGTGGATAGAGTATTCATTCACCATTGCTGACCGTTCTGTTTACTTCCTAGGCTACTCTTTGGAGTCCATCTATGGTTTGCGGTATGACCACTCCTCCAACGTCTCCTGGAAACGTCCCACCTGATTTGTCACACCCTTACAGTAAAGTCTTTGGTACAACTGGTATGTATGTCTCTCTTATATTTGATTTGTTGGTTTGGGCTTGCCTTTTGTGATAGAGGAGCTTTCTCTTAGATCTCATAGTTTGGGGGCTTTTGCAATAGTAAACTTTTTGACACTTAATGCAAACTTGTAGTGAACCCAGAGAGAGAGAGAGAGAGAGAGAGAGAGAGAGAGGGAGAGAGAGATAGATAGATAGATAGATAGATAGATATCTGGATCCCTAGAATTACTCTGCTACTTTGTTTGCAGCAATAGTTAGACTGAGAAGACAAACCAGTTTTTCTAATAGTTGGGCTCAGTATTTGCGTGTATTTTTGCCCTTTTCTCTGAGCAGGTGGAAAAGGAACTCCTCTGGGAACCCCAGCAACCTCTCCTCCTCCAGCCCCATCCTGCCATTCAGATGACTATGTGCACATTTCATCCTCCCAGGCCACAGCTACACAACCCAGGAAGGTGCGTGCTGGCTTGTCCACTGTCTCTCGGCCCAAACACGGTAACTTACTTGCCAGCCTTGCTTTTTGAAGACTATGCCAGACAGAATTCTAATCCAGAATGTGCTGGGTCTGAGTCCAGACTGTTCTTAATAGACTGATCAGCAGTTCTCAGTGTGTGATCTGCTGACCCCTGGGATCCTGAAACCCTTCTTGGGAACCTCGTGGGTCCAGCCTGCATTCACATTAATACTAGCTGCTGTTTGCCCTCCCCGCGGTTGCATTTGTGTGATGGTGCAGACACAATGGTGGGTGAAGTGGTAACCACTTGGCACAAATTGAGGCATGTTCCATGCTGCCTCGTAAGCATTATTATTTAAAAACAGGAAAGAAAAAAATAAACTTATAAGCATTCTATATTGACCAATTAAAGTTACTAATTTTAGTAAACCTGGGCACTTGAGAACATGCATGTTAATATTCTTGTAACAAAATAGGAAATATAAGCAAAGCATGTTTACAACATACAGGGGACACTTGGTGACCTTTGGGCCCTTGTGCAGTTGCTTGAATTGGAGCTGCCTGAGCTGCTTTTCCTGTGGAGCACCAGCTTTATTGAAAGAATGGATGACTGACAAACTGATTCAGACTTGAATATTTGGCAGTCAGTTTCCCCAACAATGAACCAAGTCTCTCACTTCAAGAAAAACCACTGACAGTTATGTTTGCCAGTGATAAAATTAACTTTTAAGTGAAAATTAAGATATTAAACTGTATATGCCATCATGACTTGATAGCTTTCCCAGGACTTCTTTGAGGAGATCAGAAAGTCTTGGGAAGCTCCATTAGTGTTTTTGATTCCTTAATATTATACAATGAAGTGTTTCAACACTTGGAAGAATTGATAACTTATTTTCTAAGTGGCTAGTGTATGATGTTGCAGAATCATACATAGGTAAAAAGAGCATTCAGGATACAAGGTAGACCAGCGGATTTTAAAACAGTATGAAAAGTTAATTGATACTGGCTTCAGATTTCACATGGTAACTATAGAAACTGTCACCTTTCAGGTGTTAGTGTAGTAAGGCGATTATCCACAACTATATGAAAAATCTGTTAATGTATGTTTACTGTTTGCCACTACACACCTGTGGAGCACCAGAATTTCTTCATGTACTTCAGTCAAAATAATACTCTGCAGCAGATTTAAAGTAGACGTAGGTATGAGAACCTAGCTGTCTTTCATTAAGCCAGATAATAGGAATTGCAAAAACGTTACTAGTTCCACTTTTGTTACCAAATGTATTGCTCTTTTGGGAATTATGGTTATTTTTCATAAATATATGTTATAGATATGTTTGGTTGTTTGTTTGGTACCAGAATGTTCGATTGAACCCAGAAGTGCTTAACCACTGACCCACATCCCTAGTCCTTTCTTTCCTTTTTTTTTTTGTGATGCTGGGGCCATGTGCTTGAAGGCAAGCAATCTACCAACTGAGCTATATCCCCAGTCCCTCCTTCCTATTTTTAATTTTGAGACAGTCTCATTTAGCCGCTCTTGCTAAGTTGCTTGGGCTGAACTTGTGATCCTCCTTCCTTGGCCTCCTGTGTTGCTGGGATTACAGGCATGCACCACTGTGCCCACTAGATTTGCTATTTTTTAGTTAATAACATTTAAAAATTTTTCTAAGGTTGGATTAATACAGTGACAGTTGGTAGATTTAACTATATAGACAGAGCTCTTGGAATTCTGTGTTTTTAAGAATATAAAGGCAAACTGAAACCACACATTTTGAGAACTGCTGGGCTGACCTTCAGCTCCCTTCAGTGTGCTAGAGAGTGTGCGCCACATTTCCTTGTGTGATATAAATGATGCTGATCTTTTCAGGAGGAGAGAACCGATCCTGCAAGGCCGTGTCTGCACAGACAGCACCATCTTCCAAATGACAGAGGATTAGGTAAAATTCCCTAGGTAGTGATAGACCTTGCTTGTTTTTTCAGATTGGATTATGTGTGTTTAAAGGAAAAGTAGGTAGAAATACTGAAATTTTGGAATAGCACAGAGCCCTGAAGGCTGGAGGATGAGACAAATAGTGAATCTAAAAACCAACCTGTTAAAAAAACTTTTAAGCGGTTGCCCCCAAGTGCCACGAAGGGTTTTGAGCTGGTCACACTGTATGGCTTTAATCTGTTTTCAGAGACATTAGGACCTGAGGGTTGTATTTTCTGTGGGGTTATTTTGGGTACCTTTAATTAGATGATTTAGAATACCTCAGCCTCACGTCTCCCCGGAGGGGCTCGCCTCCAGCATCTGCAGGTCTGCAGGAGGGATCACAGCTGTGTTCTGGTGCAATCCAGGCAGCTTTGCACTTGCAGAGATTGGTGTGGATCTTTGACTTGAGTTTTCTCTAATTCTTTTCAGAAGAACTACCTGGCAACAAAGGTTCTGTCACTCTAAGTGATCTTCCAGGGTTTTTAGGTGATCTGGCCTCTGAGGAAGACAGTATTGAAAAAGATAAGGAAGAAGGTAATGTATATGGAATCACTGTGACATGATGGATTTCGACCCTCATCTGTCATAGACGCAGGATCTAGAGTCAACACTCATGGGCTTGTTTGGTTTTTCTTCTGGGGTAAAAGGTGGGTGTTTTATTCTAGGACCCATCCTAAGTAAAGCCATGCCACTTTTTATGCCCCTTTGGGTGGTACTGGGCACTGGTACTGGTACTGAGCAGCCCTCTGGGTGGCTCTGGTACTCAACTGAATGGTCTTGCCTCAGCTCAGTGTTCACTACGTCTTCCCTTGTTTCCTGCCCTCCTTCAGCTGCAATATCTGAAGAGCTTTCTGAGATTGCTACTGTGGAAACCGAGCCCATGGTTCCTCGAGGGGGCTTTGATTCTCCCTTCTACCGAGACATTCTCCCAGGTTCTCAGCGGAAAACACATTCGGCAACCTCTGGGACTCAAGGATCCAGTGTGAACCCTGAGCCTTTACACTCCTCTCTGGACAAGCTTGGGCCCGACACACCAAAGCAAGCCTTTACTCCCATAGACCTGCCCTGCAGTGGTGCCAACACCAGCCCCGCTGGGGACAGGGATCGCCAGACTTCTCTGGAGACCAGTATCCTCACTCCCAGCCCTTGCAAAATTCCTCCTCGGAGGGGAGTGGGCTTTGGAAGTGGGCAGCCTCCCCCATATGATCATCTCTTTGAGGTGGCCTTGCCAAAGACTGCCTGTCATTTTGTCAGCAAAAAGACTGAGGAGCTGTTAAAGAAAGCAAAAGGAAACCCCGAGGAAGACTATGTGCCCTCTACCTCCCCAATGGAAGTACTGGATAGATTGATACAGCAGGGAGCAGACGCACACAGCAAGGAGCTTAGCAAGTAAGTGGGAACATGCCAACATGTTAGAAACACAGGAAGCGTGAGGGAGGGGCGGGGGCCCTGCTTCCATCACACCAGAGGCAGCTGGTCTGCTCTGCCCCACCCGACCTTCCAGACTATTACCTTCTATAGGTGCGCCTTCTTCACTTCACAAGTGGTTTTGTATATAGGCAATTTTGTGCCACTCATCTGTGAGGTCACTCAAATGCTTTCACATTTGCTTGTCTGAAAATTGGAGGTTCAAAATGAGGTTGTGGTATCTCAAAGAATGTAGGAATAGTTATTGCAATTTTTCCCTCTAGTTGCAGATTATTGTTCTATTTGGGTAGCACAGTTCATTAGGTGGGGAAAATACAAGTTCAGGTGCCTGCTGCCTGCCCACCAGTTTGCAGGGGTTCTTAGAAAGAAATCTGCAATGCTGCTTCAGTCTTCTGTCATTGCACTTCTTAAAGGGTATGGGTAAAGAGAGGGAATAACCTGTTCAGAGTTGGAATCCTCTGCCATTTCAAAACAGGTTCTTGGGGAATGTTAGTTTTATCTTTCTTCTGGGTAATATCCCAAGGGGGAATTTGATAGGAATTGTAACCTTTTTTTTGAAGTTTTTTGGTATTAGGGATTGTACCTAGGGGCACTTAATCACAGAGCCACATCCCCTTTTTAATATTTTGTTTAGAGGCAGGGTCTCACTGAGTTGCTCAGGGCCTCTAAATTGCTGAGGCTGGCTTTGAACTTGCAATCTTCCTGCCTCAGCCTCCCCAGCCTCTGGGATAAAGGGTATGTGCCACCACTCCCAGCAGGATTGTAATCTTAAACTTCTTTAAATGAGATTTGGTCAATAGGCTCAGGTAACTGACCTGCTTTTTTCTTGAATTTGGACAATGATAGCTTCTCAGAGGAAAGCAATTCGTGTGTATCTCCATGGAGAGGGCTGGAAATAGCCTTCCAGGTTCTACCACTTAGTGTCCTGGGAGAGCTGACCCTGCGATTAGGCCACACTTGAGCAGAGGAGTTCAGTCAGTGTTAGGACTTCCCCTCTCTGGAGACTTGGTCATGTCAACCGGCTGCCTGCCCATTCCATCTGCTGAGCTTCCCCTCCAACTCCATGGAGACTTGCTAGTTAAACCTTTCTTAGGCCATTGCAGATGCTGATCAAAAGGAAGTGATTGAACCTTGGTACAGTTAAAGTCCAGATATGTTTTTTCTGTCAGATGAGTAACTTCATTATTCTAAAACTTTCCTCCTAGGTTGTCCTTACCCAGCAAGTCTGTCGATTGGACCCACTTTGGAGGTAAAGTTGTTACTTTAGCACAACATCCAGTCCCATTGGTTCCTGCTTTGTCACCCATGAAGGACCTACCCTGTAGGAGCCATCTCCCCTTGGTACTGCTCCAGCCAGCATCTCTGCTTGGCAAGAGAATCTCAAGTGTTCCCAAGTCAGTATTTCCTGTTTTAGAAAAGTGGCAAATCCCATGTGCTTGGGAGTAGAAGTGCAAAAAGTGCCTCTGGCCAGGCTTCCCTAAAAAGGCCCAAAGGAAGTGAATGTGTGTGTTGTGGGGGGGGGAGTCTCCAGGGGAGAGCACAGCAGGGAAGGAGTGCCCTGCAGAGAGGGAGGTGGAGACATCTTCATGCAGTCACCTTTATGGAGAAAAGAAAGCTCTGGAAGAGCCCCTCCCACTAGTACAGCTTTATATTCCTTTGAAGGGGGCAGGTGGAAATACTTCCCCCTTTAATGGTGGCTGTTACTGGGGACCAAGTGGTCACTGCAGAATGCTTTGTCTTTGAGAGAAGCCTGTTTCTAGCCCACATTGGAGGGGTTGATGGAGCCAGGCGCAAAAGCCATTTCCATCACTTCACTCTGCTTTAAAACCAGGCTCTCCTCCTTCAGATGAGATCCGTACCCTCCGAGACCAGTTGCTGTTACTGCACAACCAGTTGCTCTACGAGCGCTTTAAGAGGCAGCAGCATGCTCTCCGCAACAGGAGGCTGCTCCGCAAGGTGATCAGAGCCGCAGCCCTGGAGGAGCACAATGCTGCCATGGTGAGGAGCAGGGTGGGCCGGGGTGCCTGCTTGTCTAGAGCAGGGCCAAGTTGTCATGGGAGTTCTCAGTACCATCCCTGTCATTGGGTAGACTGGGGCCAGGTCCCTTAGTCTTCAAGTTTCAGGCATGAATGGCTACGTCTCAGAATTCCCTCATAGTTTTCAGAAATCATGGGGACAAGTGACTTCTTGTGTTTGCTTTAATTGGTAATTGGCTATGTTAATAAAAGGGGTCGAATGGTTATTGCTTCAGATGTGAAACCAATCTGCCTCCAGCTCTCTCATGGTGTAGACTTTCAGCTGTATGAGGTGGGTATAAAGTCAGTGAGATCTGGAGTTTGAGGGTTGTCTCTGCCAGTCACCACCATAGAGAAGTGCTTGGGCTTCTTGAACCCTTGCTACATATATACATTCCATAAAATAAGAAATAATTGTAGCTATACCTACTTCAATTTGTAACGGTTAAAAAAACTTTTCAGTAAGCATTTGCCCCATGTTGGGCACACTCATGTGTAAGTGTGGGGTACGCATTCAGCACTTTCGTGAACTTAGTACTGTGCTTAGAGGTCTTAGGCCTTTGTTTGTAGTTCAGACCTGTTTATTGGAAGCTTGTGTGGATTGGATCCCTGGGAAAAGTTTCTTAAGCAACTTATAATCCATTTGCTAGTGTGAAATATGGAAAATCTTCACGTAAAGCCAAGTATGACAGTAGTGGGCCACCAGACTGTTGAGTCTGCTGTTACAGTTCCAGAGTAGGCACAACTGTTGAGCATGTTTGCAGCTGGTGTTAAACTCAAGAAGCACTGTCCATGTTGGACGGCAGCTAAAATGATGACATCTCTGATCTCTGCTAGAAAGATCAGTTGAAGTTACAAGAGAAAGACATCCAGATATGGAAAGTGAGTCTGCAGAAAGAACAAGCACGATACAGTCAGCTTCAGGAACAGCGTGACACCGTGGTAACCCAGCTCCACAGTCAGATCAGACAGCTGCAACATGACCGAGAAGAATTCTACAACCAGAGCCAGGAATTACAGGTATAAACTGCAACACCAGCATAGTGAGCACGCCTAGGAGGATGGCAGTTGTCTTGATTGTTGTTACTTGGTTCAGCTCAACAGAGATGGATGCTTTGCTCTCTGGAGTCATGACCAGTTGTTTCACATCAGGTAGCACTTACTGAGGGCAGAGGTTCCCTTCCTTAGTGTCCTGATCCTCAGGAGCCCAAAGAAACACTTGTCAGTGCCACTTATTAAGTAGATCTAAACAACTCAGTGAGTACTGATGGCCTAACAACTTAAGAGCTGTTTGAAAATAGTATACATGCATTTTAAAATGTTGTAAATTTCAGTTTTAAATAACTAATTACAAAGGTCATGTGTGCTTCTTGACACCACACAACATCTGGACCTTGGAATCAGAGGGACGGTGTTACCTCATTTCCTGTTTCCTGTTGGTTTCTCATGGTGTTTTTTATCACAGCAACCACCAAAAGCCCAGTTTTGCAGAGATAGGGCATCATCCACAGGTGCATAGCACCATCTGATGCTGAAGTGTTGGCCACCTCCACGTAGTTAGTTAGTAGTTCACACAATGCCCCACAGATGTCACTGTGTTTCCCTCAAAAAGGAGGACATCGAGCCGCATCGGGTGTGCTCACTGTGCAGCCCCAGGGCTCTTTGGCACACACTTTGGGAACTGCAAGTCTAAGGGGTTTTTTTTGTTTGTTTGTTTTTTTCCTATTAAGTGGTAAGGGACTCAAATCAACTGTAACTTACTTTTAAAAACTTAAGTCAAATGTTGATGGCCAAAAAATAGGAGAGGAGCTGAGCATTCTGGTTCTGCCTGGGCTGCTGCCATGCAGCTGGGGGCCTGGCCTGCCAGTGCTGCTGTAACTCCAGGCCCATCTCTTTGGGTAGACGAAGCTGGAGGACTGCAGGAACATGATTGCAGAACTGCGCGTGGAGCTGAAGAAGGCCAACAACAGGGTGTGCCACACGGAGCTGCTGCTCAGCCAGGTCTCTCAGAAGGTGAGGAACAAGGTGACCCTGTAACACTGCCTGCTGACCCTCTTCCTGCAGGCAAGACACACTGGGATTCATTGCTTGAAAGTCTTTGTCAGGCATTATATGAAGAGCAGTTCTGTCCCTCCCCACCTTCCAGGGGACATCTGGGAATGTCTGGACACATTTTTTGTGCTATTACTAGTGTCCAGATGCTGGGTGCTGCAGATGTCCTTCTGCATGGACAGCCCCCACCACACAGAGAGGTAGCCCTGAGCCCTGGGCCACTGCACATGTGGAGCCTTTCTCAGCACCTTCTTTACATAAACGCAGACCACTCTGGGGGTTCAGTGAACTCTCAGTGCATCCTCCACTCAAGAACAGATGAGTTTCCCAGAGACTTTGTCCTGCAGACCTGTTGGCCCTGTCCTGCTGGTCATGTGTCAAGCCACCTGCTCCTGGTGTCTTGTGGGTGACCAGCTTTGATATAGTGTGTCTGGGCTTCTTCCTCTTTCCATAGCACAATTTTTAAGTGTGTTTTTGTCCATTTGGGTGACCCTTGGCTTCCTTCCTCCTCATCAACCGTGATGCCCAGAACTGATCCCCTATGTGCCAGCCAGGTGCTAGTTTGTGTTGTCAAATATTTTTTACTTTGCTTGCTTATGTGTTTTGGTTAGCTCTCAAATAGCGAGTCCGTCCAGCAACAGATGGAGTTCTTGAACAGACAGCTGTTGGTGCTTGGGGAGGTCAACGAACTGTACTTGGAACAACTGCAGAACAAGCACTCAGACACCACCAAGGTATGTGGTGCTTGTGGAGCCAAGCCTTACTTGGAAAAGCTCTTTGGACCCAGGCGGCTGTCACATAGAACAGTGTAGTGTTCTATTGTTTCCTAAGAGATGGGCACAGCGTCCTCACTTTCCTCAACCCTGCCCAGCAGTGAGGCACTGCTCAGCCATCCTGTGAGTGCTATCACCCTTTTAGGTGGTTTTGAAGTGGAGTTACTGTAAGTGATGGCGCCTCATAGAATTGCTGTGGAGGGTATAAGGGCGTTGCCCTCTCCTCCCCATGCCCGCTGCAGAGAGAGAGGGAGAAAAGGGTGGGAACCAGTTCTGTTGCACGCCCCCCCAGGACTGTGGGCATGTACCAGTGTGCACCCATGTGCATGCCATCATTTCTCTTCATGTTGAATTTGATTTCTGCATATGGTGGTTCAGTCCTGGCAACAAGGCTGGCAACAGGATACTCTTAAATTAATTAGTGCCTCCACACTGGTGTCCAGGCAGTTTTATGTCACTTTACAAATAGCCTCGGGTGATGTGGTGAATGTGTTGGGAATAGAATTTTAATAGCAAATGTTCAGATGCTTCCTGTCACCAGCTTCTCCATCACATGTGGGCCTCCTCTTCACTGTTTCTTGGTCTTGTGCTTTGTAGAGTCTTTTTGACCACATGTTCTGAGTAGTCTTGGAACTGGAAATATGTCATTTTCATAGTAGTTTCTCCTTTTTTCAGCCTCTCTCAGCTTCAGATTTAGACTCCCTCTGGAAAAACGTTAAGTGCAAAACTTTCTTTAGAAACCAATTATCACTTGTTTTGGAGTTATAGTGGCTTTGGGATAATAACGTTTGGGGAACAGGCCTCAAAGAACCTCTGAAAGAATTGGCCAAAGTATATTTTTGGTGCCTCTCCAGAGGAGTGTAGATAGGCTCGGCAGCCTCTGACTCTTTGGGACCTTGAGCAGCTACCCACCATTTTGGGGAACCATTTCATTTCACAAAACGGGTGATGATCCTGACTTGTATTAGTCAGGATGCCTTACCTCGTAAACTACAACAAAAACAAGCTTACCTGGCTTACCAGAAGGAATTTGTTGTTCTTCTTGACATGAAGTCCTGAGGCTGGTAAGTTCCAGGTTGGTCAAGTTGGCAATTCTGGCACATCAGGAGCCTGATTCTTTTCATTCTTCTGCATAGCTGGACTTACCTATCATCCTTGCCTTCCAGCTAGTTGCACTCATGGTTCCAGGTGTGTGTCCCAGAAACAGATGTCCTGAGGAGGAGAGTGTCTCTTCTGTAGGGTTTTCAGAAACCTTTCCTAGAAACCCTCTACCAAACTCCATATTTCCCTGGTTGTCCAGGATTGCGCCATGCACTCATTACTGCCCTGGCATTGCCTTGAGCTGGCCAGGATTTGCCTCTGAGCCTGGGACTGAATGGGTTGCTCTCATTCAGGCCAGAGGAGGAAGAGGGGCAGCTGTCTGTGTCAGGTGGGGAATGGCTGCTCTGGCCAGTGAAGCCTACCGAGGTGAGCGTGCATGGACTTTACTCATTAGATTCTTCATGTGATTATCCATAAATAAGTACCGTTGTCCCTTGGATCCATGGGGAATCAGTTCCAGGGTACCCATAGAGATCAAAACCTGCAGATACTCAAGCATGGTATTTGTTTATAACTTGTGCGTGTCCTCTTGTGCACTTTATCTCTAGATCACTTACAATACATAATACAGTGTCAATACTCTAAATAGTTGTTATGCTAATTGTTTAGGGGGTAATGACAAGAAAAAATTCCATACGTGCTCACTACAGACAATTTGTTTTTTTGACATTTTTGATTTATGTCTGGTTGAATATGGTTGTGAAGGCTAACTATACTGTCATTTTTGATAAAAGTCAGGTTTGTTCACCTAGCCTGTGCAAAGGCCTGAGCCATTCAGTGCAGCTGGAAGACAGCTGCTTTGGAGCTTCGGTCTGTTGTGCTCTGCACGCTGCAAGGTTGGTCTCTGGACTTTGAGGCAGTTGCCTTCCCGGCAGCTCCTTGTTTGAGAACATGTGCCCGGCAGGGTTACACACTCTCCACCACAGTCAGAAACATCCTTTCTACTTTCTCTCTGGGGCCAGAACAGCTAACTCAGGTGTGCAGCTGCAGGCAGGTCACCCACAGTGTCACCACGAGCCTAGTCAGGAGACCCACGCTGCCAGTGTTGTCTATGCGAACAGAACTGCCCTGCTGGTATTGCCTTCTCTAGCTTTGCCTCAGCTGGTGTTGGGTAGGGAGAAAAACAAAAGAAAGCAAATGGCCCTTGATTCTACTCAGTTGAAATCATACTGTGAATATTTCACTTGGTGAATTTGAACATGTATTTTGCATGATTGAGGGTGCCATTCACCACAGTTTTGTAGGGTGCATTTGTATTTTTGTACTGATACAATACTCTTTCTAAAAACGAATGTAAAATATACTTTTTAACTGCTTCCCTGACATTAAGTTTACTATGTTTCCAGATTCTTGTTCTTTTAAATAAGCTATGGTGATTATTTTTGTGCAAAATGTCTATTCATGTTTCAGATGATTTCCTGAGGAAATGATTTCAAGAAAGGGTTATTAGGTTGATCATAGCCAGCTTACTTTTCAGAAAGTTGTATTTGTATTTCTGTTAGTACACTAAAGCACCTTCTCAAATGGATACGACTTGTTCATTTTCTATAACTCCAGTCCCTTTTTTTAGGAAGTGGAAATGATGAAAACTGCCTATCGGAAAGAACTAGAAAAAAACAGAAGCCATGTTCTCCAGCAGAATCAGAGACTCGATACCTCCCAGAAACGGGTTTTGGAACTGGAATCTCATCTGGCCAAGAAAGACCACCTTCTTCTGGAACAGAAGAAATACCTAGAGGATGTCAAGGCCCAGGCAAGGTATCTCATAGGAAGGGTTAGGGCAGTGTGGCTTCTTATTAAGAGGAGTCTTCCATATTCCTGGTGGATCTGTGTCTTTCAGAAGACAGCTAGAGGCTGCAGAAAGCAGGTATGAGGCTCAAAAAAAGATCACCCAAGTGTTTGAGTTGGAGATCTTAGACTTGTATGGCAGGTTGGAAAAAGATGGCCTCCTGAAAAAACTTGAAGAAGAAAAGGCAGAAGCAGCGGAAGCAGCGGAAGAAAGGTAGGAGCAAAGAATTGCACCCTGGCCCTGCTATGAAGCTTGCCACAGCAGAGCGGGGACTGTGCTGCAGAGCATTGGGAGTGGCGGTTACAGCTGGTTAGGCAGCGCTCAGAGCCGCCTGCCTTGCCTGTTCTCTCAGTGCCTGGTGATCTCCCACCTTTCTGGCTTGGGTCTCTATCTGCTGCTGGTGTTGCAGGTTGCCATCCAGGACCCCTGGTTGTAGCTTAGATTTCCTTTTGAGATCTCATGTGGGTCCACTGTTGTACCAGCAGAGTTCATGTAGGAGTGGTGTCTTTTAATTCCACATCTCCCAAATGTGAATAACACAGTTCCCAACCCCTTTTTCCCTCCTTCGATTTCTTACAGGTTTGACTGTTGTAATGACGGCTGCTCGGATTCCACGGTAGGGCACAATGAAGAGGCATCTGGCCACAATGGGGAGACCAAGACTCCCAGGCCTGGCAGCAGCCGGGGCAGTAGTGGAGGTAGAGGAGCTGGAGGCAGCAGCAGCAGCAGCAGTGAGCTTTCTACCCCGGAAAAACCCCCAAGCCAGAGGGCAGGCCCATTCAGCAGCCGGTGGGAAACTGCCACGGGCGAGCCCTCCACCAGCATCCCCACGACTGTTGGCTCACTCCCCAGTTCCAAGAGTTTCCTGGGCATGAAGGCCCGGGAGTTATTTCGTAATAAGAGTGAGAGCCAGTGTGATGAGGACGGCATGACCATCAGTAGCCTTTGTGAGACCCCAAAGACAGAACTGGGCAAAGACTCGGGCGTGGAAGCCAAGACTCCCCTGACCCTAGACAGCCCGCACCCGTCTCCCCCAAACCCAGACAGTGTTGGACAGCTCCGCATCATGGACTACAATGAGACTCATCAGGAACACAGCTAAGGAGGAGGGTCAGTCAGTGTTAATTTGCGTCTTGTTGGCATAGAACAGGAGGTGTGAATGCTCGTTCAAGGCTTTCCTGTTTCCAGGGTCTGGGTGGCTGCTCACATGGAGGGAGTGGGACGGAGGTCCTTTTGACATCTGACTGAATGCACAATGGTTTTGGTTCTGGCCTTGAAATGCCTCTTAGCCTTCCCCTTGACCCTCTGTGATTCACCCAGCAGTCTGTACTAATGGAGGGCCAGTTTGCGTTCCTCAGTAGCTTTATTTTCCTTCCTTTCCCCCCAAATGGTTGCATCCTTTGAACCTGTGCAATATGAGGCCAAATTTCATCTTTGAGTCTAACACACCACTCTGCTTTCCTGAAGCTCAGATAACTGGGTGGCCCTCGGTTAGACCAGGCAGTTGGTGGCATTACAGGTAAGTTTGGTTTTGTCCCTTCCAGGAGGACGTACCTTGCAAAGCTGATTGTCTTCACATGAAAGCTTTTATGGGAGACTTTTCACTGCTCTTTGGTTCTGAAGTTCGTCATCTAAAGCAGCAGATCTAAAAAAACATGGTTCATTCACCCTTCCATTCTTTTGGCAGTTCTGATAAGCTTCCTAGAAAGTTCTGCGTAGACAAATGCCCGTTTCCAAAGTCTGGTTGGCACCGTGGAGGCCACGCTTCCTCATCCTTTGGGAAAGCTCTTGTCCCTCTTTCCCCACTACCTCTTATTTATTTGGTGTTCGCTTAAATGCTGGCACCCCACTGACCCAGGCTGGCATGTGGTTGATAAGCTTGTTCTCTGTGGGTGCAAGGAGCGGTCCCAGGGAGAGGTTGCTGGGAGCTGCAATGTGTGGAGCTGCAGCTCCGGCTGGTCTTGCCAGCTGAGCTATTGGTTCAGCCTTGGGTCTGGTGTCGGCCCCCTGCCCCCAGCTCACTGACATCTCTTTTGTATGCTGGCTGCTTGGTGGTACTGCAGCAGAAAGGCTCTGGAGGTCCAGGGTTTTCTTCACAGCTTATGTGACTCATCTCAGGCTGTGGGGTTGCCACACTACTGTAGGTTCCAGGCCACCACAGAGGTAGCGGCTTTTTCACACCAATTCTAACTTTCAGGGCCAACTCTCCTGGGAGCTTGATATTGTCACCCTCTGCATGTTAGGAACGGCAGAGCAGCATAGAGTCGAGTCTGGGAGGGTGGTGTTGAGAGCAGCCTGCCTGTACCTACTAGGCTGCCCACAGGTGCTCTTGAGGGCCATACAAGTCAGAGCTCCCGCACTGCTGAGCATCCACACTCCACAGGTGCTCCTGAGAAAGTGCTGGAAGCCTTGGGATCCTTGCCAGGCGTTCCATTCCAGGTCAGGAGATATTTGGCAGGAAGTAGCCAGTGAACTTGGTGTTCCTGTTTCTGTTCTTTCCATGAGAAGAATATAAGGGTTCATTCGTGAAGAAGTTAAATTGTAATGGTACGAAATCTCAGCACGTGGAAACTTCCAGCATGTGAGGGTGAAAATCTTTTTGTAAGTATGGCAGTAAATATTTTAGCATCCCTAACTAAAGAGAACCAGGCAGAGACTCCATGTCACCATGGTAATACTGGCCAAAGACCTGCTGGGAACAGGGTTTCTGATGTAACTGACTGACCTCAGCCAACAGGAGGGTGCGCCCTGACTGCTGGTGGCTCCAGGAATGCTGGGGATTCCACATTTCTGATTCTGCTTTGTCCAAAGGAAAGCTTAAAATCCAATATGTTCTAGATTCCCTGCTCCATGTTATAGAAGGATTACACGAACAAGCTTAGAAAGGACGGAGGATGTTACAGGTTCTGCTGGAGCCGTGTTTACAGTGCTTTCTCCTCCCCATGCCCACGAGCTCTGTGGCACAGAACAAAGATACCAGGCACTTACGTCACAGCCTTTCCTACCTGGCACAGGAAAGGAGGCCAATGTAAGACAGGAAAGAACATTGTAAAAATGGGCAGATGGTGAAATGTAGGGAAGGAAGGAGGCAGCTGGGGGAGTGGCTGGAGGCTCCAAGTTTCTGTGCCAGGCCCGTGGCCATTCCTCCAGCCTCGGTCCATTTCCCCAGCTTTATAGCCCGGGCAGACCCTGGTGCTGTGGCTTGGGCTCCTTTGAGTTTTGGCAGGCCATGGCTTTCGCCTTTGTAGAGTTGGGAAATTGAGTCCTGGGGACCTGGTGAAGGTACCCAGCCTGAAAACTTGCGCTTTGATGTTTCCCGGGGCTCCAGATTCAGTGCAAGACTTCCTTTTGTTGTGAAAGTAGTGAACCTGCCAAGGGCCAGTGGGTCATTGAGGACACCTCAAGCAGTTTAGGGATGAAAGGCAACAGGAGAGGAACTCCTCAGAGCTGCTGAGGCCTAGGCAGAGGCACTGGGATGACGAGTGTGCTAGGCAGGGCCTGTCTTGTCACTGAGCAGCCTGGTATCTGGGACTGGGTGACTCCATCCCGAAGTCACTGTGAGTAGTGCTGATGGCCAGTGCATGTTACTCACTAGAACTCCCTCCTGACACTCACCAGCCCCACACCAGCCCCGAGCAACCCAGAGTCTGCACCTTGTGCAGCATGGAACCTGTTTAAAAAGGAGTACTGTGGTATGATATGGGAATGGGGAGCAAGAGGAACAGTCAGAAGGTGCAGAGGAAATGAGCTCCTGAGCCCACTACTGTAAGTAAGTGCGCACATCTCCGAAAGAACCTTCGGGGGTTTTTAAAAGGCCTGCGACAGGGTTCTGCCATAAAATCTAGAAACTGGTACTGTGGGATTCAGAGAAATAATGTGCTTGCAACTATGAGGAACCCAACTAAAACCCAGAGGTAGGAGGTTGGGATCAGTTCTTGGCTGGAGAGGTTTAACAGGTGTCATTAGAGTGCTGGGGCCAGCATCACTGAGGCATGTGGGCCGATGGTGATCTCTCCCTGTTTGCTGACAGTGATTTTGGAGCGAGGACTGCCTGAGCTTTGGGAATAGCTGCAGAGTTCTTACTGTCTGTGATGTGCCTAGGGGAAACAGCCCACACTCTTAGAAAGTAAATTGCCACAAGCCAGGGGAAAGCCCTAGAAGCCACTAACAATTAAAAACAGTCTCCCTACCCCCTGCACTTTGCTGCTGTGGCTAGAGGCTAGCACCTGCCTGGGCAAAAGCAGAACAATGGACCCACACACTGGGCTCTCCTGGGCCATTTGCAACAGCATGTGTAGTTTCCAGGTTTTTGTCCAGAAAGATAAAACTTGAGCTGTTTAGAGGATGCATTCCTGGTCATGGGATGCAGGCATCTGGGAGCTGGGCCACAGAGCTCAGACTGGCATGGAGGATAGAACACTGGTCACTTGTTTCTGTATAGACAACAGAAGTGTGCTGTGACCAGCCAATGGTTATTTCTACCAAATACTAGAACCTACCGCTTGAAAAGCCAGAAAGAACTGAAGAGTAAAGAAAGTATGTGGCGAGGATGTTCATGGGAGCCAGTGTGGGCAGGCTGGGGAGGGTTTAGGGCACGGCAGGGTCAGGCCCACGCTGCAGTGCAGATGGAATGCTGCCCGCCCTTGCAGACACTCTGCGGGAGTGGTCCCAGGAGCAGCTCGGGCCCTCAGAAAGGCCTGCCTTGCTGGGGAGCAAGCTGCCATGTGTGCAGTGACCAGAGCATACCTGGCACCTGCTGTGGCTTCACTCTTGGAGGCACATGCTCTAGAAATGACCTACAGTGAGTGTTGGAGAACGTATTCAGTCTGAGGATGCGCGTGTCTGTTTACATCCCGAGTTGTGACATGTGCCCCCTCCCCCCAGCAGATCACTGCAAAGTCATTAATTGCACTTGATTTAGTTTTTTTCTGTAGGTAAAAGAAGTTTAGGTCAGGAACTAGTTCCTAGGTTGCTGCTGAGAACCTTCCTCCCATGCAGCTCCTTTCCTCATCTCTGATCCCTCATGGGACCAGGGAAGCTGTTTCCACGCTGTCCTGTCACCTGTGCATGCTCACCTGAGAGGAGAGTGGCAGTGGGTGCAAGGGAAACCTGAGCCCCAGCTACTTTTGGTGTTGAAACAAGTTCATGAAGGCCAAGGAGCTTTGCACCCCTTCCCAGTCCTACAACACTATCCACCCTTTGGGATAAGCTGGCTGGTTTAGTCATTGGAATAGGTCTTTTGGAACAGAACCTAGGAGCTCAAGGACCCCAGAACCCCCTTCCCCCCACCCGGCCCCTCCCCACCTGGTGCAGTGTTTGGGCGGGAGGGTAAATCCAGGCTCTGCGCAGCACATACTCTGGCTGATCAGAGGCAGCCGAGCATTTTGCACTAGGAAGAATCAGTGATGGATCTTCAGAAGACTTCTATGGACCAGTTACATTACGGAGGAACAGATTTTGCTAAGACATAATCTAGTTTTATAACTCAATCATGGATGAACCATATGTGGCTAATTTGCAGTTTAAGGGGTCCCATGAATGAAAAGAATCTGATTTTTTTCTTAACTGACTGCTTTTAGTTAAATGGAAGAAAGTCCCCTCTTGTCAAAAGGTTTAAACTTTCCCACCTTGATCTTAAAAGCATGTCAAAACAATTCATATCAGATGCCATAAACATGAACTGCAAGAGAACATGGTACAATCTCAGTGAATGGGAATTGGAATCAAAAGGGTTTGCTGTCCTTCTTAGAATGTTCTAAAATGTCAAGGCAGTTGCTTGTGTTTAACTGTGAACAAATAAAAATTTATTGTTTTGCACTACTCTGCTGTGTGATATGGCGTGACTTACATTGGCCTTGGGCTTACAGGTAAAGTAGGGGATTCTTCAAAGATGCAGAAGCCTGGAGAAGTCTGGAATGGTTACCTTGGGTGGCTGGAGGAGGACACCCAAGTAATAGGCTCTGGCTTTAGTCTCTGTTCAGCGCCTTTGTGTTCTGGAAGACTATCTGCACTGATAATCTATCTGTATGCTCTTTCCCGAGAGTGGCATGGTATGTGTGTCTGGGGGTTATGAGTCATGTCTACCAGGGAAGCCCTAAAAGCCAGGTGGCCAGTCCACACTGCTGCTTCACCTGGCTCTCGGTGTGTGTCCAGAGGGGCTGGCCAGTTGAGTTTCATGGGATCCTTTTGGTAGAACCCAGTGGACATGATTTTGTAGAGAGGTCTAGCCCTGAGCCCTGCCCGCTGTGTGCGTGTGTGCCAGGGGAAGACGCACAGCTGTCACCACCTGCTTTGTGCCCTTCAGGCATTCTGCAGAAGGTGGGAAACCACCTTACATGATTTTGAGATCTACCCTGGCTTTTGATAGCATGGCCTGGGACACTGAGGACAAGACCGGATGACGAACTGTGTCACAGTGGCTCTCAGGCACTCGCCCTGGCCTGACTGACTGGACCTCAGCACTGCACCCACAGCAGAAGCAGCTCCTTGGGGATGGACTTGGAGGTGGCAGCTAATTTGTCTGGAATTCAGGTTTTCCAGGACTCTCACTAGACAAGGTGCAGGTCTGTGGGCTGGCCCTCTGTTCTCTGGCACGGACCTCTGAGTCAGGCCCTTTCTGGAGGTGGGGTCCCCGTGTTGGCAGCAGTTTCTCTGCTATCTGTGAGGGGCTTTGCTTGCATGGTTACTGCCCAGTGTCTTTTGATGTCTCAGGAGAAATGCAGGTTTTCTTTCAGGGAGAAGTCCCAGGGAACCAAGCAAGCCAGGCAGAGTTGGTAGAACACTTTTTATTCTTGATTGTCTCCCCCCGAGGAAGCAACAATACAGAAGCTAAGTCGTCCCCTGCGAAGGGAAAAAGCAACAGTCAGACGTTTCTTCTGGCAAGCTCAAAGCAGACGCACTGCACAGTGTGTAGGCCTTGACTATGCTGTGGACATCAGGCCATGGTCCTTGCTCAGGAACCACAGAACAGAATTCTTCTGGAGAGGTGGGCTCACCGCCTTTGTTTTGGTCCAGAGACCTGAACCCTGAGGGGTTCAGCATGCTGCACCTCCCTGCATCCTGGGAGTGGGAGCATCCCTGTCCTAAGAGAGTTTGTGCCTGCCTCCTGCGGCTGGTGGGGCAGGAGCTGGATGGCTGTCTGGGCGTGGTTCAGCGCCCTTGCCCTGGGACAGCCTGTACCAACACCGTTTGGGCAACTCATTAAGTGGGGATCCTCTTTGTCAGCTCAGAGCTTAGAAGCAGGAAAGTTACAAGTGGAAGCAAGAGAAAGAGAGATTCTCAATGGTGTATTGGCCTCTTTGGGGTGAACAGCAGGGGTGGTAGGCACCAGTGGGAATGGATCCACAGGGGAGTCCACACTGGTTAGCAGAGCACGCAGCCAGGGAACAGGCCCCTGGCCTTGAGTTACAGTTTCCCACCGGGCGGCCTCCAGGGAGGCTTGCAATGTCCTTTGTCTCGCCCCCTGGGTTTGAGGCGGTCTTTTTCCAGCTGCCTATATTTGTGCTTTCCTAACCGACGCTGCGTGCCTGCGGTCCGGGCAGGACAAGCGACCGCCCTGGTGGCATTCTGGCACACCATGGGCTCACTCACATGCTGCAGCACTTTGCGGGGCAGCTTCTCTGAGTGGGCGATCCACTCTTTCATGAGATCCAGGACAATGGGGATGAGGCTGACCACGCCGCCATAGTGGTTCCTGGCCTCATCACAGCTGAGGTGGTTCACCACGTCGTGAGGGTACCTGCAGGCCAGGGGAGGGGGAATGGTGAGCCTTGCTGTGGGGACCGGCTGGCAGCTTCCAGGCCTGGTGCTAATTACTCTGCCCCATCAGGTCCAGCTTAAGGAATGCCAGGTGCTTCTGGAATGAAAGGCAGGAGCTGAGCAGCACTGCCCTTTGGTGTTAGAAATCTGGATCAGGGGCCAAGGAACCTGCTGTTATCTTTTTTAAACATGCTGCCTATGTGTCATGCTTTCTGTGACCTGGTTTTAAATAGGTCTTGATTGACAGTCATCCCAGTAAATGGATGGGATAAGGTTCCCCGCTAAGGAAGAGTGCACAGCCACAGGGAAGAACCCCAGCCCACTGTCCCCCGAGTGGACCTCCACTGTACACACCAAGGCTTCATCAAGGTCCAGAAGGGACTTACTTTGCTCTGAGGCTGCTCAGGTCATTGCTTGGGCTAACCAGGGTTTTGCATTTCTCAAGGAGGTTGTTTGTGACTGGGGTGCCGGAGTGCAGAGCCTCAAAGTGCTGACAGAGCTTGTTGAGCTCCGAGCAGATGTCCAGGAACATGCACAGGATCCGCCTATCTGTGGTGTTGTTGCAGTAGTGGTCCATGTAGTTCTGCACCTGTAAAGGCCAGTCTGACATGAGCTGGGATATGCCAGTCCCCACTGGAGCACCCTCCCATGTTCATGGGGGAGACGCCAGTCACATTTCGGCATTCTGATGCACAGACAACACACAATGAACATTGCCGAGTGCTCCAGGCATGTGCAAAATGCTCAGTCTCGCTCCTCTCTAAACCCTACACACTGGGTAGGTACCTTCTTAAACTCCTTATTTCACAGGATCCTTATTTCTCCAGTAATACTGGAGATTCAGAGGTGAAAGGACCTGCTGGGGCACCAGTGGAAGTGGCCTAGCTGAATGTGTCTCCCAGCTCAGTGGCTCCAGGCCCATTCCACACACCATCCCATGCTGTGATCCCGAGGCAGCCATCACCTAAAGCAAAAGGGGGTTGGTCCCAACTTTCATACCACAGTTCCACTGTGAGGACCCCCTTAGGAACTGTTGGGTTGGGCTGCCCCTAGCAGGGAGGAAACAAGGGGCAAGAAATGGCTTTAGCTGTATTGCATTTATAAGAGAAAAGTGGGACAAGTGGATAAGTGGGGCTGGGGACAGGGTGATACCCATGAGAAAAATGTTCCTACCACACCCCATACTCAAAAATCAACTCTAGGAGTATTAGGAGCTAAAATGCCAAATGAAAGACTTGAATGTGTTTAGGAAGACATACATAGGTGCTAAGAATATTGATTCTCTGATCTACTTTCAACTCTTTTCCTTGCTGACAGGGGGCAGGGGTCCTCCTTGGAAGGGAGTCTTTCTCCAGTTACCTGATACCACCCAGTGACTGCATCTGAGGCCAGGCCTGGGCAGGAGGCCTGAGCTCCTGCCGGGAGGAAATGGGTTGGGTCCAGGGCCCATTAACTTACCACTCATTCCACAGCCAACTAGCTCTCACCAGGATCTGATGATGGGAGGGGTATCACTGCCTCCCCAAGTATCCAGAGCCTTCTCAGGCTACTCAGAGTTTCCCTGTTGCTAAGAGATGTCTTCCTGAATGGTCTGAAGTGGTTCCTCCCCAGCTTTGTCAGGGGAGAGGCTCCTGTCCACAGCTGCATGGGCACCTGTGGCGGGCAGGGTGCTGCAGCATGTGGTAACCACAAAGAGCTGTGTCACTGGGCTACCTGGGTGTGTGCAGGCAGCCTTTGGACACCTGGCTCAGGAAGGGCAAGTGGGGCTGAGAACCAGCACTTGAGATGGGGAGTCAGAGCACAGGAGCCTCTGACGGGTCTAGGCAGAAAGGCCACTCCTGCAAGTCACACAGCTCAGGTGCAGATGCCAAGGTAGGCAGGACTTTGGCTACTTTTGGAAACTGAAAACTTGTCCAGTGCCCTTAGAAAGCCAAGCTCCTGGGAGATGTCCAGCTGATACACATGCATCAGCTCAGGGTCAAGAGCTAGGGTTTCTGGCAAAGGTGGTTATTCCTTTCTGGATGTTAACTATTTTTGAAGTTAAAAAATGGAGGGTTGGGGGCAGGAATTTTACAGAAACCAGGAAGAAAATGTTTTCTGTCAGCAAGGGCTGCCTG
The DNA here is from genome assembly GCA_020662805.1 of Glaucomys volans. Taxonomy (NCBI): domain Eukaryota; kingdom Metazoa; phylum Chordata; class Mammalia; order Rodentia; family Sciuridae; genus Glaucomys; species Glaucomys volans. The sequence goes on along the minus strand of JAJEJO010000856.1, from coordinate 952,012 downwards.
TTCTCTGTGGCCCTGTTTCCCCTGAGCTGTTCTGAGTCCGGTACCCACTCCCACCCATCTTGACAAGCAGCTGTGCTTCAGCAAGCTGACTCCCTTCCAGTGGCCACTTTATAGTCCAGGCCTGGCCTATGGGTGTGGCTCCAGCCCCTTACTTTGTGGGTGGCCTCCAAATTCTGTGGAGCAAACTTGGACAACAGTGAGCCCTTGAGGAGGTGGAGTTAAATAAAAACACCTGCAAAAGTGACAAGCAGTATGCTTGGCCTGTTGCAATTTCCCAGTCCCCTGCAGAAGGTGGTGACAAGGACCATGTCCATCTCAATCACCAGTAAAGCTCCATTGCTCATCCCCCAGTGCTTACTGTGGGCCAACCTTGGACTGAGTTTTCCATGATGGTTTCACCGGATAACAGATAAGGAAACTGAGGCTTAGTGACGTAAGTAACCTAACTGGCCCAAGGTCACAGAGGTGGCAGGTAGACTTCAACCTTGGCTGGCTGAGTCTGGTAGGGGAGGAATGAGGGGAACTCGTTCCATCAGTTAGAATCTGAGTCCTAATTCAGGCACACGTGCTTCCCTTCCCTGGGCTTTTTCAGGTGTGGAGAGTGGACTGGGGAGGCCCCTGTGACCCGTCAGGCCCTGCCAGGTGCCACCTGTCCAATGCTGGAGATGGGCCGGATCTTGTCATGGGCGTTCTCCCTGCAGTGCTCCAGAGCTGCAATAAAGGTGAACTGCTGCTGTTGGAACAGCTTGTACTTCTGCTCAATGCCACGGAGGGTCTCTTTGGCCTCATTCATGGTTGTCCTCTGTGGTCACTTTCAGGACAGAAGAGATCTACAGGGAGGAAGACAGCCATGAGGCCCCAGGGGCCAGAAACGAGGAGCCAGCTCCAGAGGGAGGAAGGGGTTCTCTGCAGAAGAGGGTACCCACCTGTGGCTCTACGGGCAGTACCCTGTTCAGCCTATCCCCACAGCCCCAAGGGACAGGGATTATTTCATCCCTGCTTTATGGGGAAGGGAATCAGGGTCCCCGGGGGACCATACACTTGCACACAATCTCCCATGACAGCACTAAACCTGACCCTTGTCCATGGGACAGGCTACCATGAAATGTGACTGCCTTCCCTCAAGACAGTGTCTCTTCCTTGGCTTCTGCAGATTGTAAGTGTCTGCACGCACACATGCACAGACACACACGCACACAGCCTCCAGGACCTCCCTGTAGTGCCAGCACAACCTGGGAACCAAGGGATATATACCCATAAGAAGAAAAAATAGCAGAACACCAGTTAAGACCAAATGACTTTAAGACACCAGTCACTGTGCAGGTGGAAGAGTGGGAATTCTGTGGGCTAACTGGGAAGGGTCTGTGCTGGGTTGTCCAGTGTGAGAAGTTGCAAGTCCCCCTGCTCTGTGCTTGGGCCAGGAGCCCTGGTCTCAATCCACGTGACATGTAGGCCTGGCCTTGATTAGGAACATTAACTGCAGGAATGCTCTTGTGGTGCCACGCTGTTCCTGGTGTGATGCAGGTGGCCCACAAGCTTCTAGAATCCCCTGTGAACAGAAAGGGCAGAGGGTTCTGTACTCTATGACTTCTCAGTTTTTCTGAGCACGTGTAAAATGTTGCAGAACACATATATACGGAATGTTAGAGCTGGACGGGTCAGCAGGCCATCTTCCCTTGACTTCTGGGAGGGAAAGGAGGCCCAAAGACAAGGGATTTGCCCAGGGTATCATAGCAAGTCTATCCAGAGACACCCCAGGGTCCACACTTCCTAATAACCAACATCCTCACTCCTGCCACATCTGGCTGTACCTTCACTGTCACCAGGTGCATGGACTCCAGGCTCCAGTGTGCCAGCCTGCGCTTCATGATTGGGGGATCAGAGGAGCCTGCACCAAGGTAGGAACCAAGCAAGATGTCACAAGGGGAAGGAGCAGGAACACAGCAAAGACGGGTGAAGAAAGCACACTGTCACCTTCCAGGCAGGCCTCAGGTGGAGGAGTGAAGACAAGATGGGTCTGGGAAGCATTTCTTCCTTCCTGTCCCCCTTGGCACCCTGAGCACTGAGCAGAGCTCGAGTTGGAAGCACATCTCTACGGCAAAAGGAGATGGCGGCAGGGAATGAAAGGAAGCACAAGGATGGACCAGAAGATGTCTCCACAAAATCATGGTTATGGTAAACCAGAGAACTCAGAGAGGAGAGGGCAGCCCTTCAGGGGGATGCAGCCCGCTAAGGGTCCTGACAGTCATGCCTCATAGACCTGAACAGGCTACTGCAGGCGTAGGGGACAGTGCCAGTCAACAGCAGGGAGAGCTCCCACTCCCCTGGTGGCTGGTGTGGCCTCGTCCAAAGCGAGGCAGCTTCCTTCTCCTCAAGCTCCCCATGGCCTTTGAAATGGAGAAGGAAGGGCAGTGGGGCTGGTGACCCACTGTTAACTGAACACCTGCCACTTTGGCCCCCTTCCCAGAGGGCAGAAATGGCATACTTGGGCACACTGGGTTTCTGTTGTACTTCCTATGAAGTCAGGTCACCAGGGATGGCACTAGGGTGAGGGGGAGTCAGCTGCCTCCATGCAAAACTTGAGGGGGAACCAAAAAACTCAGTAATCAAGAGAAAAATATTTTTTTAAAGGTGAACAGAAAACATCTACAAAGAACAAAATGACAGAATTTTAAGGAAAAACGGGATAGTGCTGAGCCTCCACACTGGAGCCTGTGGCAAAAGGAAAACTCAGTTAATAGCATCTGACTTTTATTTCAAGTTTTGATATTTTAAATGGATTTTAGCATTAATTTTGATTTTTAGAAAATACTGTTAAAAATTTATCTTGATTATTGATATTTTTGATGTCCCCTTATGTTTATGGGTCTTTTAAAATATTTTTTTCAGTTGTCAATGGTCCTTTATTTATATGTGGTGCTGAGGATGGAGTCCAGTGCCCCACACACGCTAGGCAAGTGCTCTGCCACTGAGCCACAAGCCAGCCCTCCCCTTACATGTGATGCCAAATCAAGTGCCTTACTTGTCCCACCCTAATCCATTCTGGAGCTTACAGATGACTCAAAGGGAGGACCCAGGAAAGTCAGTGATGCAGAAGTGGGTTTCCAGGGGAAACAGGGAGTGCACCCTTTCAGCCTGGCCTTTGCCCACAGGGCTGTTGTCGGGGTGATTAAAATGGCCCTGAAGTTACACAGTCTGGGTTCAAGTCCTGGTTCCACCCCTTCGGCTGACCTCGGGCAAGCTACTCCTGTGTCCTAACCTGCCACAGAGAGACAGCAGAATTAGCCACCCAGTCTTTGGATGAACACCACATGAGGTAACAGGTGTAAGGTGTGGACCCTGAGCTGCAATGAGGTGATGCCATCACTGAAGCCACCAGAATTGTTGGGATCAATAGTGTACATGCAATGGCAGGGGACTGCCACAACGGTGGTGTGCACCTGGAAAGAAGCCAGGGCTGCTGAGGGCTTGGCCTGCTGGGGAAGTGGAGGTTGGAACCTGGACTTCAAGGCAGGCTGGACTTCTGTGGGCTTCAAGCCTGGACTTCAAGCCTGGACTTCAAGGCAGCCTGGACTTCTGTGGGCTGGGTTGAGGGGTGAGGATGCAGGAATACTGTGAGCAAATGCAGAAGAGGGCAACAGACAGGGCCAGTCCTGGGGTTATGCTGGGTATTAAGAAGAACTGCTGGAGGCTTCTAAGCCAAGGGGGTGAAAGCATGGCAGGCATTTGCTCACTAGGTCTTCACTCTGCCAGACACTGTCCGGGGCTCTAGAGCATTGGCCAAAGTGGACAAGCCCCTGCTCTGGAAGAAGCAAGCTGTTAAGAGTAGGAGATCAGGACCCAGATGAGGACATAAAACTGCTCTGTGGTATGTGGGAAGGGCAGGTCATATAGTCTGCAGAAGGGACTTTGCAGAGGGTGGGGATGGTGTGGGGCCAAGGACAGGCATGCTCCAGCTGGAGATCTTGGCTCTCCTGTCCTCTTGAGAACAGCTGGTAAAGGCTCTAAGTGAGCCTCGGGTATGCTTTACCTTGAGTTCTTCCCCTAGTCTAGAAACAAGAGGCCATAATTATCCCACCTGGCAGATCAGGAAGCTGAAACCATGTAGCCATGGAGCTGGCAAGCCTGGGCTTCTCCCGCAGCTCTGCCTAACATTCTAGTCTGGGCTCTTAACTTGGCTCACCCCATGCTGTTCCTTAGAAACAAACTTGCTACAAATTGGACTGACTGTAGCTGGGGGTGGGGACAGGTGGGGGATTCCAAGGACCTGAAAAGTTACCCAATCCCTTCTAGGGGTCAATCACTAACTAGACCCTGGGCTTCACTCCACTCCCACTTGCCTTCCCCTTTTACCCATCCCCAAAGCAATGAGGATTAGGATTCAGGGGCTGTCTTTGTGTCCAACTCCCTGCTATCCTCTTGGGGATTCCTGAGACTGCCAAGTTCTCCAAAGATATAGCAATACCTTGGCTGGTGGCCCCAAGAGCCCCTAAGAGCAAAACTGACTTGGTTCTTGATCCTAGCAACTTGTGACATGCACACCAGGAATGTCAACGAGAAGAGCTGTAATAAGCTATCCAAAGTGATCATCCCTTGAACAAGAGCTCTGCAGTCAAATTAGTGTGGATGAAAAGCACAGGGTGCAGGCACTTCTGGATCTAGGGGAGGAGGGAAGAAAAAATGATTACCTGATAGATTTTAAACTTTAATTGATTTGTATTTTCCCAGGTTCCTAAAGAAGATTAAATAATGGTATGAAAAGCGCCTAGGGCTTAAAATAAATGAGGAGAAAGGCACGTCATTTCAGAAATGTCCAAGAAGCAAACTGAACCTCTCTGCCACAAATTGCAGGCTTGGTTGTTGTGTTCTTTGTTCGGGGGAGGTAGCTTCCTTTTCTTCCCCAGCTGTCTTTGCTGATGGATTTGACAAGCCCACCAAGAACTGTGCGCTTTGAGTTTTGGGGGAAAAGAGACAGCACTGCTGGTTTTATTTCAAGGGTGTCTGTGGGCTGGAGTCAGGATGCCTACTTCCAGTTCCGGATCTCCCTCTGCTTTAACCAGTGACCCTGGGAAAGATTTTCCCCCTTTTTGGGCCTCAGTTTATGCATCTGTAAAACGCGAACTCCTCAGTCTGATCCTCCAATTTCTTACCTGTAAAATGGGAACGACGGCACCTATTTCACACGGCTGGCGCAAAGATAATTGCTAACAGCAGCCTCCGCGCCTCGTGTGCTTACTGCGTACGTGTCTGTCCAAGAAAGCTTCACTAACCCTCTCCCTGCACCAGGAAGGGAAGGGAGGTACAGAGCAGGCAGCTCGCCAGGCGGAGCCCCCAGCCGGTCGCGCTGCGTCCCGCCCACCCGCTCGGCCCCGCAGCCCCCTTTACCCTTGCTTGTGCAGGACTGAGGCTGGCGGGACTCCGTGGGTGTCTGGGCCCCCGAGGGCGGGGAGGCCCTGCTTAGGGCTCGGGAGGCGGGAGTGGGCGGGGTGGGCTCCGGCGGGGGCGGGCCGCGGCGCGATTGTGACTGCGGGGCCGCGCTCGGGTCACGTGGCCGCCGGGCCGCGCCAGGGTCGGAAGGTCGGCCGAGATCCCCGGCCACCGTGCGGGCGCCCTCCCACCCGGACCGCCCGCGCCGCGCTGCAGATGGGAAGACCGAGGCCGAGAGGGCAGAGCCGGCGCGGGCCGGCCGAGCGGGGGCGGCGGCGGGGCGCCTGGGCGGTCGCGGCCACCTGAGGCCCCGCAAGGGGCGTGGGCGGGGCGTGGTCCCGGCGCGTGCTGATGACGCGGCTGTCGGCGCCCTGGCGACGCAGTTGCTAGGCAGCGCGCGCCGCGGCGACATGGACGCTACCACGGCCCCGCACCTCATCCCCCCGGAAATGCCCCAGTACGGGGAGGAGAAGCACGTCTTCGAACTGATGCAGGTGACCCGAGCCCCGCACCGAGGACGCCGCTGCGGGGCTGTGCGTGGGCGGGCGGGACGCGGCGGCGGCTCCGAGGGGCTCCGCGCGCCCGCCCGGCCCCGGCGCCTTCGAGGCCCGCTGGCCCGGCAGGGTCCCCGCCGCCCGCGCTCTCGGGAGGGGCCGAGCCCGGCTGAGCCAGCCTCCAGCAGACGTGCTTCCTGTGGAAACGGACTGCGGGGCCACGAGGAGCTTGCGAGGCTTGCGCGGTCGAAGAGCCAAGCGACGCGTCGGGTGGCGCTGGGGAGCGGGGCGCTGAGGCCGGGTCTGCAGGCCCTGCCAGGGGACCACCCAGGAAGGCTTTCCGGGGCCCCTTTCCAGTCCTTTCCTACTTGGGTGTTGCCGCCAGGGTTTTGACCATTTCCATTTAAAATTTTTTTATTTCAAAATAATTTCTGACTCAGGAAGTCATAAAAATGACATGGATGCCAGGTGCCAGTGGCAAACACCTCTGAAATCCCAGCTGCTTGGAAGGCTGAGTCAGGAGTATCAAAAGTTCCAGGCCAGCCTGAGCAACTTATGAGACCCTGTCTCAAAATAACATTTTAAAAAGTGCTAGGGGTGTAGCTCAGAGACATCACTCCTAGGTTCAATCCCAGAAATAGTATGGAGTTCTGGTCTGTTCTCCCCCAGGTTCCCCCAGTGATGACACGGAACACAGCAGGAGTACATTGTCAAAATCAGAAAACTGATGTGGGGCACAATACTGCTCCACATCAGTTTGGACTTCTGTGTTTTCACCTGCACACGTGTGTATCTGTGAAATGTATCATGCATAGATTCACATAATCACTGTCACATTCCTGTTTTAACTGAAGCATTTCTTGAAATCAATTTACTTTTTTAAAATTATTTGCCTTATCTTAAGCAATCTCTCTGAAATTATAGATTTGATATATTTTTCTTATACACATTAAATACACAACTACATCATCATGAGCAAACTGTCTAAAATCATCTCATAACAAAGCCAGTGACAGGCAAACATGGATTTAGTTCATCTGTGTCTTTGAAAAGGTGGAGAAGCTGAGGTTCAGAGAAGGGAGGGACTTGGAGTGGGGTTGGAACCAGGACTTGTCACAGTCCGCTCTTTTTCCTGCCCCACGCTCCCTGTGCCTTCAGGACTAAAGCCCCTTCCTCCTCATCCCACCAGCCTCCTTCCTATCAGCTGTAGTTCATTTTTGGGTCATTCATTCAATGAGCAGCCCTGGCAGCTGCTTGCCCTTGACATGCCCTTACCCATGACTTGGGTATGGATATCTATTCCGCCCCCTCTGGAAGGATCCAGGTAGTAGCAACCGAGGTACTTGACTGTGTCCCCCAAATACAAATGCCCTGGGCTCCTACTGGGATTTTGACTGGCCCTGGGGGTCCGTGCAGACAGATCAACAGAATCCTTGGCCTGCTGTGATGGTCAGGCAGGCAGGGACAAGGTGAGGCAAGGGCAGGTGTGCAGGGAGCATGGGACAGATGCAGGCTCCTAGTGCACATGATCAGAAAGGTGTGTTGCCATTGAAACCTGAGACGGAGTAGAAGGTGGCTGGTACAGGAATGAGAAAGAAGCCTTCCAGACTAGGAGGTGGCATTTGCTAAGACCCTGGAGGGGCCAGAGTGCAGGTGCATGGGAGGAGGCTTGTATGGGAAGTACAAGGGGAACTAGGGGAGAGGGCCCTGGGGCAGCCTGCTCCCTCCAGGCACTTCCCCACAGCACCCCTCCCAGCCCCCCTCATACCTCTGCTCATGGGGACTCCAGCAAATGCCAGCTGGGGCAGTGGCTAGGTCCCAGTGTGAAGGCCTGTTTGACGGGGGGCAGTGGAGAGAGCAGGCCCATGTCCAGCAGCTGTGGCAGACAGGGCCCCTGTGGGTGCTAAGTGCTTCTGCCCTGTGCCCACAGACCATGCTGGAGCAGCTCCTGATCTACCAGCCTGAGGATCCCATCTCCTTCCTGATCCAGCACTTGCAGCGTGACAATGATAATGGTGAGCACTCAGTGTGCAGCCCCCTGCTCCTCCAGAGCACCTACTCCACCCTGGGGACAGCAGGAGCCACTCTGTCCTCCTTGTATGTGAAGGGAGTTGGAGCAGAGTGGGGAGGGATTTTGACAACTTGAGGTGGTTAATTGAAAAATGCCTTCATTTCTTTTGGAGCCCAACTAGTAAAAATTCTCTTGCCAAGTTATTAAAATGCAAACCTCAGAATGGCCCACAGAATCAATTATTAATGCCTCCGCCTGCCCTCGCTGATGTCGCCTGTTGGGTTTAAGCTCTCTGATCAGTCCTCTTGTCAGGTATGTTGGTTTCTGTTCTACCTAGACATGTAAGCACTTGGGCTTTTCAGATGGTCTCATTATCAGTGCCAGCTAATGAGTTCCAGAGCACCCAAGCCTTGGCCAAGTGCAGGTCAGCCAGACCCAGGGTCAGAGTGCAGAACCAGGAGGAGGGACAGGGAGGCCCTAGAGCAAACAGGCCCCTCACTCTTTCGCACCCTGGGTGGATTTGCCAAGTGGAGGTGTGCTCTCCTGGGTGAGCTGTCAGGGAGAACCAACGACTTGGAGCTTTGATGACTCACTGAAGCATGGCTGCTTTGAGGAGTCATTGCTGGTGTGGCTGAGAGGGGCAAGGCCTGAGGTGCCTGTGGGGTTCAGACAGCCTCAGGCGAGAAGCAGCTCTAAGTTGTTGGAGGAGGAAGGAGGCTCATGAGTGCAGTGCCCCTTGGCCTTGGGCTGGGCTGTGGAGCATCAGGTGATGGGCTTCTTGGACCCCAGTGCCACTGCATAGACCTCTGCCCCAGGTTCCAGGAGAGCCCCACCAGTGCCCTTTTCTGAGTCTGCAGTTAGACATGAGTGGCTGGGCACTGGCTTTCACAGCTGCGGCTGGTCGGAGACAGAGCCATGATGGGCTGTCCAACTTGCCTTCTACCCAGCCCCCATGACCAGGCCTGATTGGCTGTTCCCAACAGTCATTCTCCTCAGAGGCCTTGTTCCCTGGCTGGTTGTCTGTCACTTGGTGCGTGGGAGGGTCTGCGCTCCGAAGGCCCAGGCCCATCCGCACCATCAGCAGCATTGCTTCATTTTCCAGACGAAGAAGTTTCTGCCTGCCTCTTCCCAACGCGTGGGCAGAGCTGGCTGCGTCTCTGAGCTGTCTCTGTTACTCCAGCGCTGCTGGCAGCACTGCTGCCCAGACTCACTGATCTGGGCCACCACCAGCAACGGCTAAAGCGGGCAGAGGGGCAGCGAAGTCAAGGGCAGAGCAAGGTGGAAGTACAAGCAAAGTGAAACTCAAAGGGGAGGGGGGTAGAAGCCAGGCTGAACTAAGAGAGGGGCCCGAGCCAAGTGCAGGAGGCAGTGAGCCCCTCCGCAGCCCACCGTCTGCAGCCTCAGGTCACTGTCTCCAGAGTAGGAAGTGACAGTGGGGTCCTTGCCCTCGCTTGGTCAGTCTCCCTGCCTGCGGAACTGCTGTGTTCAGTGAGCTGCGAGGGGGCCATGAAGCTCTGACCTGGTCCTTGGTGGCCAGTCAGTGATGGCGGAGGGATGACAAAGCCACATGCTTCTCCGGGGACAGGCTTGGGGGCTGTGATGTTCAGCTTTTGTTAGTGAAGAGCTCAATGAAATTTTTCTAAATTAAAAGTTGTGCTCGAGGATGAATGCTGGGGTCGTGCTGGCACTTCCCGCCCGTCCTGCCTGAGCCTGTGTGCCCTGCTGTGTTCTGAAGCCACTAACCTCCAGGCTTCACTAGGCCCTGGCCTAGAAGCTCGAGAGTCTGAACCCTGAGGCCACCTTCTCATGTTTCCATCCTGCTGCTCTGCCTGGGGATTTGTTTCCAGTCACACTGCCCAGCGCATCAGGACTTTGTTTTTTTGTTTTGTTTTGTTTTGTTTTTTAACCGGGGATTGAACTCAGGGACACTTGGCCTCTGAGCCACATCCCCAGCCCTATTTTGTATTTTATTTAGAGACAGGGTCTCACTGAGTTGCTTAGGGCCTCGCTAAGTTGCTGAGGCTGGCTTTGAACTCGCGATCGTCCTGACTCAGCCTCCCGAGTCACTTGGATTACAGGTGCATCAGGACTTTGAAGTCCCATTATCATTCTGGTTTGGATGCAGCTGCTGTTGGCAGGACAACCACCTCCTCTCTTCGTGATGGCCCCTCATCACAGGGGTTGTGGCTTTCCAAAGGCTGCCCTCCATGAAACCTCTCCTCCTACCTCCTGATTACCTTCACTCTCAGGCAGGGGAGAAGAATCCAGACCTGGCCATGGAGGCCTTTGTCTGCCCTCCAAGCTTTCCAGCGCCCCAGCTCCCAGATGCCATCACTGGGTCCTGGTAGCATTGTTTTGGGGGTTAACCTGTTCCCACAGCCTTGCCCCGACTCCCAGCCCTTGGGCTGGCAGCTTTTATGGATGTTGGGACATTCTGTCCATGGGCTTCCCTCCCCTTGCTCAGGTTGCATGCAGGTGAAGCCACAGCCCAGAAGGAGGGAGAGTGGGGTTCAACTTGCTTTTGTGGCTTTTCTAGGAGTTTCCTAGAATCAGTACAAGTTGACCCTGTTGTGTTTTAGAAGAGTGCAGGAAGCTTGGTGGGGTCCCATGACATCCAGCAAACATTTCCAGTGTCCCAGGTAGTTATGGGATTGGCAGGTCTCCTTCCAGCCATGTGGTGGCCTGTGTTAACTGGAGCTAGGACCTTGACCCTCTACCTGCCTAACTTGGACACATGCAACACTGGTGTGGCTGGGGTAGCAGGAGGGGAGTTCTGGACTCGTTCTGTCCCTTGAGTGTGCACGGGAGGGAGGGAGGGAGGGAGGGAGGGAGGGAGCCACGGCAGGGCTGGCAGCCCCTTCGCCACGAGAAGAGCAGATTTAGTACAAAGTGAGCATTTACAGTGGCCCTGGGCAATATTAGAGCTGGCGCTGGTGAAGGTAATGGTGTGTTTCGTCTCCTATCAAACGTTTGTCCAGGAAAGCTGTGTATTAGAGCTCAATACCTAAGGGGTTCTTGTGAATTTTAAATCATGCTCCTAGTTAAACCTCAAAAGGCTCTGTGGTTGGAAAGGTTCTTTGATTTCCTTTGAAGTGGTTGGAGGAAGTTGATTACTCTTGGCAGTCAAGCAGCCTTTTATGACACTGTTTATAAATAATTACTTATGAGCAGGCTGGAGTTTCAAGGTGTTAGATTTTAAGAACTGAAATTAATCACATAAATGAGTGTGAGAAATCAGGTGGGGAGAAAGGCCGCAATGTTCCCCATTAAAGTCTTTTCACAGATGTGTACAATTTGGGAGACACTTACAGAAACCTGGAGGGGGGTCCCCTGCTGTCTCGGGCCCAGGAACTTTGCTGGAACAAACGCACCACATGGGAGTCCGGCTGGTCCCACAATGCCCCTGGTGTCAGGTGTCACCCTTCTCAGGCCCACCAGCTCTGAGCCCGGCCAGGCCTGGGGAACAGCAGAGGCTTGCTGAGAGCCCCATTAGAGCCATGGGCACGTTCCCCACCCCAGGGGACCAGGCCAGCCTTCTCCCCTGGCCTGAGCAAGCCTTCACCTTGTGGCATGAGTCCTCCCTGCCTTTGGCCGCCTCCCTGTTGTCCCTCTGTCCAAGCCTTCCGTTTATATCCCTGCTTCAGTCTCACCTGACGAGGTGTCCCCAAAGCCACCTCAATTCTAGACTGGACCTGCAAGTCATGTTCTCCACCTGCTGTGACTGGTAGAGGGCCCTCCAAGGCCTTTTCCCAGCTTACAGCGCCAGAGAGAATGGGTGCCCGAGTCCCTGTCCTGGCTCCCACCCCAGTGGCTGTGACCTGGGCCTGTAGCCTCAGTTCCCTGGTCACATGAGCCTCTCCCTGGGGTCTCCGCCAGTCCTGCTTCCTGGGCAGCAGTGGCGGTGTGGAGCCTGTGGCCCACTCACCGTGCCAGAGCATCAGGGGCACAGGCTGTGGTGTGTAGTGCCTGGCACAGCCAGGCTCTTGCCCCTGGACCGTTTGGTGGCCTTACCTGGCGGGCCTGCTCCCAGCCTGCACAGGACTCTCCCAGCCACACGGGTCTTGGACCAAAGCCCTCTTCTGCTTGACTCAGCCACTGCTGGCTACGCAGCTTATTCTGAGAATACAGGCTGCAAAGGGAGTCCTTTGTAAAGTGGCAGTAATGGTGGTGACAAGGGTGACAGGTACTCCGTGATCACAGAGACAGCCAAAGGGACCCCATGGGTGCTGCCGTGTGGGTGGTGCCCTTGGGGAAGGCACAGGGGATGCCTTGGTACCTGTCCTCAGGGAGCGGCTGTTCACTGGGGGCGGCCAGGCTGCGGGAAGCTCTCCAAGGTGAAAGGCGAGTCCTCAGCTTGGTCGAGAGCCCCCCACAGGAGAACCAGGACAAAAGGAGGAGACAGCAGGGGCCCAAGGGCTGCTGGTGGGCAGGAGCAAGGAGGACATTCCTGATAGGACAGTGACAAGTGAAAAGATAGGAGTGGAAAAGGACATCTACAGGAAGACTGAGAAAGGCCAAGGCGCCCCCAATCAAGGAGGGACTGTTGTTCTTTGCCCCACCTAGATGAGGCTCTGGATGGCAGGGCCAGCCTCCTGGAGGTCCTGCTCCTGAGGGTCCAGGGGCACTTAAAGGCACACAGAGACTTTGGCCAGAAGAGCATTGCAAGCGGTGTGGGCAGGAAGTGCTTGAGGGGAGAAGAGTGGTCACCATGGTTTGCGGGGTGGCAGCACCTCAGTACTCCTGGGCAGGAGCCAGGCTGGAGGAGGTGCTCGGGCTGCCCTGTTCCTGGCTCCCATGCCCCTCGTTCACGTTGCCACCAACAGGAAGCACAGGGGGCTTTGAGAAGCAGTCACCTCCGTTCCAACATCAGGACCTCGCGGGCCAGTTTTATAAATATACAGAGGTGGCCCGGTGCGGTGGCGCACGCCTGTTATCCCAGCACTTGGGAGGCTGAGGCAGGAGGATCGCGAGTTCAAAGCCAGCCTCAGCAACTTAGTGAGACCCTAAGCAACTCAGTGAGACCCTGTCTCTAAATAAAACACAAAATAGGGCTGGGGGTGTGGCTCAGTGGTGGAGTGCCCCTGGGTTCAATCCCCAGCACCAAAGAAAAGAATAAATATACCGAGGTGCAGAGAAACTCAGGGGGTTTAAAGCAGTTTGTTAGGAACACATAAAAGCCAAGTGGCAGCAGAAAGCCATGTCCTGGGGAGACAGCATTTCCCTAGCCTGAGGCCAGAGCCCAGAGCCTGCGACTCAGCCCCATTCCCAGCTGGTCAGCCACCGGGAGCAGCTCCTCCTGCTTTTCTCAGCAGCCTCCAGCCCAGAGTGAAGAGTGCTCGGGGGGGTGTTTGCCGAGTGGATCAGTGAATCTTGAACTTGCCACCTTTTCCCTGAAACTGTGAAGTGCCGTGAATTTGGGCAAAGCTCTATTTAAACCCAAGCAGCCTGGCAGGGCACAGTAGTGCTGACCATTAAGTTGCTGGCCAAGAGGACACCATCTAGCTCCTCTGTCTGTCCCCAAAGTAGGTCCTACACAGTTGAGATGCCCTCCCGCTGGCCTGGCAGGAATGGGCTCTCTGTGTAGACAGAGGCTCGGCCAGTTGGAGCACTGTTCCTCTGCCACCTGGGTCAGGACCTCGCTAAGATGACTCCCTTGCCACAAGTGGGGGAGGCGACATAATCGAGAGTCCTCTGCAGGTTTGTCTGCCCAACGCCGCGTCCTGTTTCCGCAGCTTGACCGCTGTGTGCGTGCGGCGGCTCTGCTCAGTTGGTGGTCTTCACTCGTGATCTTCAGCACCTGCTCCCCAGGGTGGGAGCTGATGTAGGAATCCTGCAGGGCCAAGAACATTCCAGAGCCAGGGCTATGGCGACAGATGAGCTGCCAGTTTCTTCCATTTGCATAGAAATGCCCATATTTGAAAACAAAGACCTTCCTGTCTTGGGTTATATAAATCTGGCGCCTGCACTCCAGGCTTTTTTCCATTATTTTCCTCTATAAAATGATGGGGAATACAATTTGCTAAGTAAAAAGGCATAAATATAGAAAGAGCTTCGAAGGTCGATTTACATAAAATACAACTTTATTTGAGAGAGTGTCCCTGAGACAAAGTCCCTGTTTAAAATGCTTTATGGTGTTTGAAATCCCAATTGTTCTTGATATTTATTAGTTCGGCAAACAAGTTACCGTGTCCATGTCCCCATGGAGATAGAAAAATAAACCATCTCAGTGATCACTTACCTCTCTAAACACAGAGAATATGTTCTATGGTGCGAGCGTCTCTGAGCCACTGGGTTACAAATGATGGTGTCACCGGCAGAAATGAAATCTGGGGAGGAGAGAGATAAATACACCCCGTGTGCTGCGGGCATGGGAGGCTGCTTGTCTTCCTGAGTGGTGACGTTCAGGTCTTTTTATTCCACAGTGCCGAAGATTGTGATATTAGGTCCGCCCGCCTCGGGGAAAACAACTATCGTAAGTGTACTGTATTAAGTGCTGGGTCCCTGCGATCCCTCATGTGCGCTCCAGCAGGGAGGAGCCCGGACCTGGCGAGCTGTCAGCGCAGCAGGCTGTTCTTCTTCTTTGCTTTCTCTTCCTTCTTGTTCCCTTATTACAAAACCCAAGTATGTTCCTGGTAGAAAGCCTAGAAAAACCAAAAATGCAGTCCCCCTCTACCCAGGAACCAGCAGACGCCAACATTTTTGGGATGCCCCTTCCAGAGTATTCTCATGCCTACATGAATGCTATCTTTTTCTTTTTATATACTTTTAGTTGTAGATGGACACAATACCTTTATTTTGTTCACTTATTTTTATGTGGTGCTGAGGATGGAACCCAGTGCCTCACACATGCTAGGCAAGCGCTGTACCCCTGAGCCTTGCCCCCAGTCCCATGAATGCTGTCTTTGCACATCCTTAGCTGTAGCCTAGGAGACATTTCAAGAAGTAAGAGTGTTTGGTCTTAAGGGCCGGGCATGGTGGTGCACGCCTGTAATCCAAGCGACTTGGGAGGCTGAGTCAGGAGGATCACGAGTTCAAAGCCAGTCTCAGCAACTTAGCAAGGCCCTAAGCAACTCAGTGAGACCCTGTCTCTAAATAAATACAAAATAGGGCCAGGGATGTGGCTCAGTGGCCGAGTGTCCCTGAGTTCAATCCCTGGTTCCAAAGAAAAAAAAAAAAAAAAGAAAGTGTTTGGTCTTAAGATGCAGCCTTAAAATTTTGATTATGAAATATTTCAAACACTCAGAAAAGCCCAGAACTAAATCACAGATATGCATGTGCCCAACTCCAGATCTTACACAAGCTTATCATTTTGCCATCTTTTCTTGGGTCTCTCTCCATTTTAAGGAAACTACAACTTTGAAGATACAGGAAGTAGCTCAGCCCTCCTCGCTCCCTTCTCTGTGACTCCCTCCCCGAAGGCAAATGCTGACCCGAAGCTGCTGCGCTTCATTCCACCTAGGCTTCATCTTCAGGCCCATTTTTGAAGTGCCACAAGCATGTTAAAATTTGAGTCATGAGGTGGGACTTTTTTCACCTTCTGAAAGCTTGATGGTGACTGGCAGTGAGCCTTCCCCAGTGACCCAGTCAGTGCTCTGTGCTCCCCTCACGGACTGGAATCGTGGGGCAGCCTGTTGCCAATTAACTGGTACCTTTATTCCAAAATGGAATCGCACTGGCTGGTCCTTACGCAGAGCACCGGCATCTGCGGTGCCTTTGGAGTTGCACCGCTGATCCTCTGTCCACTGTCAACGCCCCCGTCTCTCCCTCGGTAGTTTGTCTCTGACTCCTCAGCATCAGGCTGCCAGCTTCCACTCCTTTCCACAGCCAGCGCCCCTGAATCCACCCTCTCTTGCTGTTTTGCTGTAGAAACTGGGGCTCCCAGGCCCACAGGTCATATTGCATTACCAGGTGCTTTGAAAAAATGGGCTTCGACCTCATCAGAATCTCCCAGGACAGGACTCAGAAAACCAGCCAGAAAAGGCTCCCAGGCAGATCCCGACATAGGGACCTTGGGCGACAGTCTGCATTTAGACATTGCGCTATTTGCGGAGCTGTGTTTTCAAGGAGAGTCTGGACGCTCAGGGGAGGGTCTCGCTTTGGGAAGGGCTTTGTCCTGACACCTTCAGGACCATCTCTGCCTCATTCAGGCTCGTCTCGATCACTTGGAGGGATTTGCTGGTCAGAGCAGGCTCAGAGCGCAGAGGCCTGCCTTTGTCAAGTCCCTACAAGGTTGAGGACATCAAGTTTGTCCCCCTGAAGAACCAGGTTCTGGCAGGTGGCACCTGGCGTTGAAGCTCAGTCCTGGTGGTGAACTCACCTTGCCTACCCTGCGCACATGTGGGCACGGACTCAGAGACCTCTGTGAAGCCCAAATGGCTCTTGCCCAGTATGGTCCCTGGTGCATCCTAGCAGGAGGGGCAGGGAGAGTTAGGGTCCACACCAGCCCAGGGGACCTGGGAGGGTCTTCAGAATCATCCTGGTGCTGAAATGGTCACCAGCATAATTGTGGTGCTGAGAACATTTTAATGCATTATTGTGCCTTAAAATGTGTTTCTGGTAGACCACACATCACAGTCACCAATGAACGAATGAAAATGTCGTGTCCCAGTGTTTAAGAAGGAAATGAACAGCGAGTGTGGGTTGTGGCCATATTTCTGTCCCCACCTTTCCTGGCCTAACCCTTCCTTGAGTTAAAAACTTGTAGCCTACAGAAAGGCAGGCCAAGGGCAGCGAAGGCCCCCGTCGGTACGTAGGGGTCCAGCCTCACAAGGAGCCAGTGGCTGGAGCAGTGCATACCAGCAGGAATCAGGCTGAGAGGGATGCGTGGCTTTACCTCCCGCATCACCTCAGCCACACATACTGATTCCTCCCACTGCAGCCTTTCCTGGTAGAATATGTAAGGACGGGGCCTTGGGTAGAGTGGTTCTCAAGGTGTGCGTTGTGCTCACTCACGTTCTCTTTGCTGCTTCTCTTCCTTCAGGCCATGTGGCTTTGCAAACACCTGAACAGCAATCTCCTCACCAGGGACAACTTAATAGAAAGAAAATCTTCCTCTGTGGCCACTGAAGCCAGAAAACATTACGAGAAATTCAAGGTAGGATTGGCCCTGGGTGCAGGGGCTGGGGCAGAGTGACAGCCTTCCCAGCACCCCTTAACCTTCACCCCTCTGCTTGACTGGCTAGTTGCCATTTCCTTTTGGATTGAGTTGGGGGGGCATTGGTGGAGGCACGACATAGGCAAGCTGTGACAGAGGAAGGAGATGTTGGAACCAGGGCTGGTGTCCTGGCAGGGAAGGGGCATGATGGAGTGAGGAGCACTGCTTTGTCCTGTTGACCCAGGCCTGCTCCTTTGCTTCCAAGGTCAGCCAAGCAAAGGGAGTGGAGGCAAAGCAGTGGTGTCCATCTTGCAGACCATGGTGACCTACGCAGGGTCACACTGGGCTAAGCTAGGCTGCGGGTGGAAGGGGCATCAGCTGCCCTCAGCTGACAGAGCCCCAGAGCTGGACCTGAGGGGCATTTCCCCGTGGCACAGTCCCCACCCTCAGGGCCAGGCAGCTCCCATCTACTCTGTCCCTTTCACAGCTATCGTGGGAGTGTCCCACGAGAATTAGACATGCTGGTTCCAAGCCCCTGCCAGCTCCATGTTTGCCAAACATCTTTTAAAGGGAACCACAGGGCTTGAGCAGTTATTTCTCTTCAATTCAAACAGAAACTCCGTCTTTCTTCAAAATCCCTTTGGAGCATGAAGCAAGACCCTGCTGTCTTGGCGCTCTTCCCAAGACCTACTTCCCTGTTTGTGAGGGGACACGGGAGGGGGAAAGGAGCCTGGTGTTCAGGGGCTCAGCCTGTGCTGGGCTCTCCAGGCCTTTCCCCTGGCCTCCTGGTCTGCCTACAGATTTAGGCCACTACTGGACCCCTCGGCCCTTCCATGGCTTAAAATCCAGAGCGTGGGGAGCCTGCGTGCGCATCAGCTGATGTGCTAAATGCCGGCCAGACCCAGCCGGCTGTGACACTCACCCTGGGACAGAAACGTGTGCTGTGTGACAGCACCTTCAAGCCAAACTTCTGAACTCCATCAGGCGCCACGCCAAAGGACACTCGTGCCAACGGTGTGCTTCAGGTTGAGTGTAGCAGACAAAGATGGCTGCCAAAAGTCGGCCGAAAGCAGGGAGTTGAGGGCATGATGGGGTGGGGCTCCAGGGCCATCTTCCCTGTGCCGACAGGTGCTTATCCTGCATGGTGGTTGGTTCAGCTCTGTCCAGGCCTGACCACCAGGGGGCGAGCCCTCGGGGCACCCTGCTGTCTCTGTCTTCCTCCAGCGGGAAGGTCTTTACCACATGTTCCTGGGGCCACTGTTCCTGGAAGACATTGGAAGTGGTCTCCAGGCCTTGGGGGCCACCAGTGGCAGGACAACTCTCCTGGCCAGTCCCTGGCTGCAGGTGGCAGGAATACACCTGGGCTGCCCACAGCAGAAAGGGGACCTGAAGGGGACGCTGACTCCTGGGACGTGGTCAGCAACCAGGAATCAGACCTGGGCCTCTCTTACCCATTCTCTGCAGTTCCCCCCTCCTCCTGTCTTTCTTGCTTGTGCTCTTGGTCACTTGTGACCACCACTGTGTCCCAGCTCCTGTGTCTTCTGTTCAAAGTACCCCCAGAGGCAGCACTGGGGCCCCATTCTCAGGAAAGGGGACCTGCCCCAGCTGGCTGGTCAGGTGTCCCAGGAGAAGTTGGCTTTGGCAGGTGGGCAGAGAGGGCTCCGTGAGGCCCTGGCGCAGGGACATGGCTGTGGGTCCCAGGACGGGGAGGGTGTGCTCAGAGATGAGGGATGGTGCAGGCAGACCCCAGGCCCAAGTTGTCCTGTGACAGCAACTTGATGGGAGAGAAGGAGGACCTCACCCACAGTGAGTCGCTGTTCCTAGAGTGTCCCCACAGTCCTGGGGGACAGAGCTGTGGTCACAGCTTCAGGAACACCTGCTCTTGGGGTTAGGAAGACGGTTTGTGAGGTGGCTCTGCCAGGCCCTGCTTTCCTTGGCGGGGAGGCGGCTCATTTCTAGGCTGTGGATGCCTTATTAGGTTCACAAAATTCCACCAAGAGGAGGAAGTTCAGGAAATTCCTCCTGGGCTTCGTTACGCTAATTACCAGCACATTTCAGACCTCATCCAAGTGCTTCCCCGGGTGTCTTGTTGGGGCTCCTGGCTCAGAAGCATGGGTCGGGGAAAGATGAAAGCCAAGGTCACGGCCTGATGAGGCAGCAGCCGATGCTGCAGAGCAGGGAGAGAGCGCTGAGCCGCCCCCTTGCTGCAGCGGGCCGCCCGGACCAGGCTTCTCATGAACGTCCCCTTCAAACTAACTGCTGACTTGAGTCTTTGAGGCTCAGCTCTGTTTGCAAGCACAATAATACCTCAAAACCCTCCTCTCTACTCCGTGCGGCTCTGCCCTCCCTGGCTGCTCCTCACCTTGCTGGTGTTAACCAACACATCCCCTTTCAGGCTTTTCCAGATGGCTCCTCAGTGCTGGGAGAGGAATTCCTCCCTGCGCCTGGCGTGTCTGGCTCCTGGGAGACCAGTGCACCAGGGGCTGGGCGCCAGCGGCCTTCTCTCCGCCAGTTGGTGGCAGCTTGGTTGGCTAATGGTTTAGATCAATTCTGAAAGGCCTCCAAAGGCGAAGGCCTCGGCCCTGGCTGGGTGGAGCAGCGTGGGGCTGTAAGGCACAGGGTACCCTGGGCTTCATGCAGTCAGGCCAAGCAAAACCCTCGTCCTGCTCCGGTGTGCACACAAGGGACAGTGTCCTCCTGAGAGTGCTGGGCAGTTCTGGGAAGTGGGCCACCACTCTTGCTTCTGAGTCCTGCTTTTATCCCCCTCGCTGCTGGCCACCCATCTCCAGCCAGCCTGCTACTCCCTTCCTGGAGGCCAGGCTGAGCTGAGGTGTGAGGCCCTGGGTTCCTCTCTCCAGCCCTTCCCTCCGCCAGGCACTGGGGGCAGTGGAGAGGGGCAGGCCTGGGCTGGAGGCTTGGGGTAGAGGAGGGCGGGCCACCCAGATAAACCCAGGAACAGGCTCAACGGCTCCTGTGGAAGTCACCGGCTTTCCCGTCCCAGGCCTTCCTTACTGCTACCTGCCCTGGTGGGCCTGGCCAGGTGCTGCCTCATGGCATCTGCTGTCTTCCTTCAAAGTCTCTCTGTCCCCTCCGTCTTCTCATCCCCTGTCCCTGAAATCTCCCTTCCAGATTCTAGGGGACAGGCCTGCCAGCTCCCGCCTGCTCTGGCAGCTCTAAGCAGCTGCAGAAACTTCACAAGAGAGCGGTCTAATGAATTCTCTGAGCTCCAATGCCTTCCGGCCCAGGAGCCCTTTAGGGAAAAGGTAGGACGGGAGAGACCAGCACCTTAGCTCTCCCCCCACTTCACCCCTGAATTAATATTGTAGATCTGAATGCCTATGGCTTCTGAGCATATGTCACCCACCATGGTGACACAGGGACATTAGGGTGTAAGATCAGATCCAGGTGGCCAGAAAGGAGTCAGATCAAAAGCGGCTAAACAAAGCTTTATTGGGATTGGCTCTGGGCTAGGTTCACTGGCCCTCCAGGGTGGCAGCCAGGGTAGAGGGCCGGGGAAGTTGTGCAGGACTCTTGCTGGCCAGGGTTTTTATGGCCTGGAATAGGCGGGGAAGAGTTGGGGGTTGAATACCCACATGGGATTGGCTGGGGGACCCTGCTGAGATCCTGTCTCTCCGGGAGTTGGCTGGGGGTCCTGCTGAGTGACAGGTGGTGCCAGGTGCCATTGGGGTTCATCTGCCAACATCTGATTGGTTGTGCTCTGGTGCTTGGGGGCTGCCTGAAGTTCCACGGCGCATGTGCGAGTTGCCTGCTGCCCTGCCCCTCTTCTAGCAGCCAGGATTCGGCCTATCATAGGGTCCTGGTGTTAGGGGGCACAGGCTCATGTCCAGCCAGTGTGAAGAAGCCCGTCTTGGAAAAGTGGGGGGGGGGGGGCGCCGGGGTGGAGCCTACCTGCTGCCTCCTTCCAGGGAGCGTCGCACCTCTGCCTCGGGCAAGGAGGCAGGCTGGGTGTGTGGGATTGGAGCAAGGAGCCCAGAGGCCAGGGCATACCTGAACCAGGCCCTGACCAGGAGTGGCTTCGCCAGGCCCTGTCCGCTTGTCCCTCATTCTCCCCAAATGCCAGGCTTTGGGGAGCTGGGGTGGGAGAGCACCATAGAGCTCAGGAAGGAGGGAGCCTGACTCCTGCAAAGACAGTTTGGCAGGGCTTCAGGAAGCAGCCCCCAAAAGCCCCCGCTGCTGACGTGACACATCAAAGCTGGCACGGAGACAGCAGAGTGGCAGGGACGGTGGGGGGCACTCGGATGGGCCTTGCTCAAAGCCGCCGGCCTGTTCCCTGCAGTGCAGGCTTCAGGGGGTGCTGCGCCCCGCTCGACCTGCTGCCTTTCAACCCCCCATTCTTTGACTGCTTGCACCCCACCGTGTCCTTGACTGGCACCCCCCTGCGCCCTGACTGGCATCCCCCTGTGTCCCTGTCCTGGTGGAATGCTGCCTCCTGAGTGGGTGTTGTCAGGGAAGAAGAAAGGCTCAGGATGGAGCCAGCTCCAACGGGTTGGGAGGGGACCTGAAAGTCCAGAAGGAGAGGGAGGGGGCGGGCAGGGCTGCCTCCTGCATACCCTCCCCCAACCTGGGAGGCTTCCCTGGACACCTGGGATCCATGGGCACCGGCAGAAGATGCCTCCCTGCCCCTCAACCCTCGTCGGGCCCCGGACATTCTGCAAGTGACATCCTGTATCACGGCCTGTGGGGATGCAGGTCCTCAGCTCCGCTCAGATCCGCAGGTCCCATCTGCAGGCAGGGCTGCAGACCCTCCCCAGGCTGTTGTGCAGAGCCAGTGGCTTAAGCAAGAGTGTAGGCTGGAGGGCTGGGGATATAGCTCAGCTGGTAGAGTGCCTGCCTCACAAGCATAAGGCCCTGGGTTCAATCCCCAGCACTGCCAAAAAAAGAGTGCAGGCTGGGGCGAGGGCTGGCAGCATGATAAGGACACAGGGTCTGGGGGAGCTGGAGCAGCCAGGCCTGGTGCAGGCTGCCCCCACCCCGCCCCATGCACCATCCATGCCTCCCCTTGCTTTCCCGTTTATCCTTTGCTATCTGTTTCATGGAAACCATGGTGGCCCCTCGATCTAAAGCGACTCCCAGCAGAGCTGCTCCCTCCCTTGTGCTCTGATTGCTCTGTCTTTTTTTCCCAATTCCATATCCCTGGAAAAGCTGCTTCTTCATTCCCCCACACCCCTCACGCCTGCAGAGTGGCCGTTCCAGCTCCAGCTCTTAGTCTCTAGCTTCTGATCTGGTGGAATAATGATTCCTTCCTCCAATTACTGTGCTGATGTCCTGGGGCTGGGTATGAAGATGGGTTGGGAAAGGGTCAGAGGCAGCTTCTGAGTGAGTCACACCCAGGGTAGGATACGTCTAAGGTGAGGCTGGCCCCACCAACAGAAGAGGGTGACTACTTAAGGGAAACATGGGGGCTGAATACATGGGGAAAAGTAAGGGCAGAAGCCATGGTATTTTTACTGATTGCTGTTGGTGAGGTAGGTGAGTCCTCAAGAAGGCCAGGCTAGTCCAAGGTCACCCGACTGGCTGGAGCTGCCATAGCCATTATGTAGCCAAGAGGCGGAGCCTGCCCCAGGCAGAGTGGAGATGAGCCCTAATGCAGAGTTGGAGCTCCGTCCTCTGAGAAAGGCTGCACCAGGAACCCCCGGCCCCCAGGGACCCAGGGGCCTCAGTGGGAGGAACTCATTTTTACTTCCCCTGTCCCTTATCAGCAATGGGGTTGGAAATGGGAGAGCTTTTTTTGGCATTTTGGTGTTCAGTACAAGGAGAGGTGACAAGGATCTGGCAGTGGCTCCCCCGAGCAGAGCCCTTCCTTGTCTAGTCCTGCAGGGAGGAAGGAGCAGTGCAGGTGCATCTTGGGTGTGCAGGGTAGTGATGGCCACAGGGCCACCCAACCTCCTCCTGCGTATTACCTCATTTAATCCCCATGGTACTCTTTGAGGCACATTCTCATCATCTCCTTTACAGATGAAGAAGCTGGGGCCTGGAGCATTGAAGCCCCTCGTCCAGGGTCACTCGGTGGGCAGCATCTGGGCCCACACCAATGCAGTGCCCCTCAGAGTCTCTCTGGGGCTGGTCTTTCCCTCCTGTTCTGCCCCCCCGCCAGCCTCCTCCTAGCAGGGTCTTGCACTGGACCCTTCAACTGCTCCTCTCCAGCACCTGCGTGGGCCTGTGGCCAGTTCCCTGCATGTCTTGTTCCCCAGGACAGCCCTCGCCTCCCCGCTCAGGTGTGCAGGTCAGGCCTGCTCTTGTCCAGGACCGTGCTCATCGCTCCAGGAGAGCGCAGGAGGCCCCTGCCTCCACCCGCTTCTCTGCACACGCAGGCGCCCCTTCTGCTGTCCAGGGTCTTGCGTCATTTGTGCTGGTGTGCGCCCACTCGGCCTGTTCCGCAGGCATGGAGAGCCTTGTTCCTGGGTGGGGAGGATGGCACGCCTCAGGAGTGTGGTGGGGGCTACCCGTTCCCACCTCGCAAGCGTGCACAGAGCTGCCATGTGCTTGGACCCTTTCAGCACTGTATCTATGTCACAGCCTGCTCGAGGAGCCCTGTGACATGCCAGCTTTGTCCCCTGAGGTGCTCTAACAGCATCCTGGAGGCAGGGGCTGGTCACTCTGACCCTTACACATCGCTTCTGGAATTGAAGACGCAGCCTCTTCTCCAGCATCACTACAATGCCGCCACGGCTGCCACCAGCCCTGCCACCAGCCCTCGGGACACTTGGGGAGCTAGGCGAGGGCTCCTCTGCGGGGCCTGAGCAGCGTCCCTGGCTTGGTGAAAAGATCTCTACCCTGCACTCTCAGCCAGGCGCCTTCGTGTGCCCTCTGGAGCCCCTGCACGGCCCTCCTGCCATGCCTGGGGACAAGATGGCCCTGTGGCTTGGGATATGTGGCTTGGGCTGGCCTGGAGGCTCCTGTGGCAGAGCTTTGGGGTCTGGGGATGCACCAGCTCTCAGGGATCTTGGGTGGAAGAGACTCTGGGGAGGGGTCCTAGGGCATTGACTGTGGTGTTCGAGGCTTTGTGAGTTCAGATCAGGCTTGGTTGTGAAAATCCAGACTTGGACTCTGTTGAGAGATAGCTCAGAGGAGGAGGAGGGCTGTTCCAGCTTCCTGCCCTGGCCCATCCTTCCTGCCCGTTTGTCACTCCCAGGCTGACTGGGCGGACGGAGAGCGCAGTGCTTCAGAGATGGCTCTGGCTAGACACGTTGGCGTCAAGCCCTGCCTCCGACCGCCTGGCTGTGTCACCCTGGGGACATGCCTTAACCTCCCTGAGCTCAGCTCCCTTGTCTCTAAAAAAAGGGATAAAGACAGTGCAGATTGTACAAACAAGGGATTTGAAGCTTGGCTAATTCATCCGTCAGCCGGGCCCCTGTGTCCTTGACAATGTCGGTGCTGGGACAGTGGTCTTTTGGTTGGCACCTTTCTGCCACTTCTCTGGGGAAGCCCTTCCTTACAGTGCTTGCCCGTATCCCCCCATCAGTGCACCATCACCAACGTGCAGGGGGAAGACATGTCCATGCTCTCTCAGGAGCCTGGGCCCCTTCCCGCACACCCCTCTGTGGGGCAGCAGGGCAGTAAGACCCAGTCCCTCTCCTGTAGAGTCCTGCAGTTTACTGGGGACACAGACACATAGCCATGCATTTTGTGCAGTGGGGAGAAGCCGCACGGAGGTTTGGGGGAGCCTGGAGCTGCTCAGGCGGAGCTGCCTCAGGCCTTGTGCAGGGCGCAGGAGAAGGACGCTCTAGGAAGTGGCTGGGTGCCGGAGGCAGGAGGGGAAGCGGGGCTGCCAGTGCAGGCCCTCTTGGGCACCATGGTGCGGGCTGGGGTCTCATGCCATCTTTCTTTCCTCTAGAACATTCCCAACTCGCTGCTCATCAGGCTGATCCAGCAGCGCCTGAGTGAAGAGGACTGCGTCCGGAGGGTGAGATGCCATGTGGCCCCTGCTGGGGGCTCTGCTGCCAAAACAAAGGGATGTGAGGGGAGCTGAGGGGACATGTTCGTCTCCAGGGCAGGGGTGGCCAGACCTGGAGAGAGAAGGCCGTCCGTGGTGTGTTCCTCCCCATGGCGAGCCACGGTGACCTGGCCCCTGAAGGAGAGGCCCAGCCCATTCAGAAGAGAGTCTAGGGAAGGGACAGTTGCAGAAGCATGCATGTGGCGGGAGGGGACAAGGCAACAGTGAATGATGCTGAAGCGCCCAGGGTCACGCAACAGCTGGGGGCTGTTACATTTTGTCTTAATTTCTTTAAGTAATTCCCTACCCTGTTTCAGGAAACCCGAGCCCTGTGTATGAGAATTGGCCGCAAGGCGCCCTGAGACCAAAGAAAGAGGCAGACAAATCCCAGATGGCACTAAATGCCACTCACCAGGGGTTTGGGGACAGAAGAATGTCCCGGGGGGCAGCAGGATGGGGCATCCCTACATCCTGAGGCAAGAGGAAGGGGTCTACACTGAGCTAGCCAAGGGTGGGCCAGCAGCCGGAACTCACCTGGCTTCCTCAAAGCCCACTCCCACGTCCAACTCCAGTTACGGCGCTGCCAGGCATCAGGGGCTGGCACAACACGCTCTTGTAAGGACTCTGTCCCACAGTGCTTGGGACACGTGTCCAGGTCACAGGGCGGGGGGGACAAAATGGTAGTTTTGACCAAGATGGCCACGGTCCTGTCAGTTGAACCCCGTGAACTCTGTGTGCCTCTCCTCTGGCGTCCAGGGACGGGTCTGTGTCGTCCCACAGGTCCCTGAGGCCCTGGGCTTGTTTTGTTTTCTTTTTTCTCTCCTGTGCTTCTGTGATCTGATCGTTTGTGCCGCACTGTTGTCAGGTCCCTGGACTCCCTCCTCTCCTGGGTTCCGACCGTGAGCCCATCCAGGGAGTCCTGTGTGGTTGTTGCTGTCCTTGGTTCTGAAGGTTCCTTCAGACTCTCTGCCTCTGGTTTCTTGGCGGTCTCGCTACCTTTCATTCCCTCGGTAGGTGGGACTTCCTAATAACAGCTGCCCCAGAGTCTGTGTCGAGAAGTCCTGCCAGCAGGGTGAGGGGCGCCGCGCAGGGCAAGGCCAGGAGTTCACAGACAACTTTATTTGGTTGCTGCTTTGGTCAGGAGGTAGCTTGTCCCCCAAGGTCCACGTGTTGGAAGCTGGATCCTGGGGGTGGCGCTGAGGGGGCTGCAGCGGGGTCCTTGGGTGAGTGGAGGCACTGGGGGAGGCATGGGCTGTCTCTCGTGGGACCCCAGTTAGTTCTTGAGAGAGGGCAGTTACACAGGCCTGGGCCTGGCCCCGCCTCCCGCCTTCTGTTTCAAGATGGAGCTCTTTCTCACGGGGCCCCATTGCCCTTTGCAGGGTGCGGGGGTGATGCAGTGACTGGTGGGGGCTCAGCAGGGTCCGTGCTAGGCTGTCAGATTTCAGCCTCCAAAACTGTGAGCTAAACACAGCTCATATCTTTATTAAGTTATCCTGCCTCGGCAGTTGTAGCAACACAAAAATGGACGCACACGTTGCTTTCCTGGCCCCTCTCCGGCATCTCCCTGGTAACATCCATCTCGCTCATGCTCCCTGTGGGTCTTCAGGCCAGAAAGCTGAGCTCGTACCTACCCTGCTCTGCACATGACTTGGACGGCTCCCATGTTTGGCCGGGGGTCTGTGGTGGGCCAACCCCTCTTCCAAATAATATGTTCACATGATATAGAAGTAGTTCTGCCCTTTCTCTTCAGCTCCCCATAAAGAGCAACCTTCTGCCTCTGGGATGGTGGAAGAGGGGCCAGCCTGGCCACATGCATTTCAACCAGCTTCCCTTCCTGCCACCTGCGCCCAAGGCCTTAGGTCTCCATCCCACAAAGTTCACGCAGAGACCTTGGGTGCCATGTTGCCCTGGCTGCCAGGTCTCCCCCACCCCAGCACCCACCTCCTTGCCGCCCCACTTCCAGCAGGGGTGTTTGTCTGCCAGGGGCTCAGGAGCAGTGGGAAGCAGTGTCACGCGACCAAAGTGAGGGTGATGGAGAAGAGGGGGACAGGGCACCACAGAGTGCTGGGGAAAACCAGGACCCCTCTAGAGACGGGACAGTGGAGGGGCCACCTCAGCCTGGGAGACTGGCAGAGGACCAAGGCGGGGCCAGAAACCCAGCCCCTGCCCCCTGACTCCACACTCGGGTCAGCCAACCTCAGGGAACGCTCCTTGAACTTGACCCCTCATCCACCACCCTTTTCAAGGTCTCCACCTCTTTCATCTGGGAACGCCCCACCCCCTGTCAGATGATAAAGGGGAAAGAGCATCCTGTGGGATTGGAAGTGGGCCACACTTTCCACCCAGTGCTCTGTGCCTTCCTCCGAGGCTGACCTTGAGCCTGCCAGGTGGAGCGGGAGCCCACCAACTCTGCCTTCCCATCTTCAAGGCTGAGCTGTTCCCCTCTTCTCATCAGTGATGCCACTCGTCAGCTGTGGCCAAACAGCAACTGGTGCTGCTCCTCTGGCATGAGTGTCACCAAGGAGCCCAGGACTAGAATCCCTCCTTCGGCGGGGGTGTGGAGGCATGGCTTGGAGTTAGAGCAGTGCTTTGCAGGCACCAGGCCCTGAGTTTAATCCCAAGTGCCCAGAAAACAAAATAAAATACAATAAAAAAAACAAAGTGTCGCCAGGCAGAGTCTTGCACACCAGGCAGAATTTCAGATTCAGTGTGCCCAGAGCTTCGGGACCAGGACCATCAGCTTGATTGTCGCTATTCTGGACACATGCGCAGGGAGCGATTCTGCCATTCCTGGCCCCAGAGGTGCCACTCGCCCTGAGTCACTCACCAACCAGTCACCAGCTCTGCCAAGCAGGAGTCCCGGTAGAGCCGGTCCTAGTAGAGTCTGTCTCCAGCTTAACAAGGGCAGCGGGACCTTCCCTATTTGGAAGACCCTCTTTCCCTTCTCAGGTTTCCAATTTTTTTTTTTTTTTTTTTGGTGCCCGCGATTGAACCCAGGGGCACTCAACCACTGAGCCACATCCCAGCCCTTTTTATATTTTACTTTGAGACAGGGTCTTGCTGTGTTGCTTAGGGCCTTGCTAAGTTGCTGAGGCTGACCTTGAACTCATGTTCCTCCTGCCTTAGCCTCCCAAGCTGCTGCTGGGGTCAGATTTCCTTTTAAGGTGCTTAGGAGACTGGACCACCAGTGACCCAGGATCCCCAGTGGGAACTGCGGAGTCCCAGGCCTCCTCTCCAGGGGCCCCACAGTTGAGTGTGCTTCCACTGGCGGCCTTGGTGTCCCAGAAGCTAGCAGCTGGAGCCCACTGGTCACTAAAGTGCCAAGGACTTGGAGTCCAGGCCGGCAGGAGGGTGAGCAAGGCCAGCTCCTCCGCCAGCCCTGCACGCCCTGTCTAAGCCGGGCAGACCGCGAGCTGTGCACTTTACCCATGCTCGCCTGTCCCCATTGCACAGACACAGAGCTGAGGCTGCCCAAGAGCCACACAGCGGGGTGTGGGGCTGGCCGGCGTGGCCCTGACTCGGCGTGCAGGGATGGCGCTGCGCCTCCTGGTCTGGTGGGCTGTGCAGGGCAGTCTGCTCTCAGGTCCCGTGGCTGTCACTGGTTTGACGGCTCCCTCCCACACATCCTGTCCGACCTCATCTCTGTCGTTACCAAATGCCTGGCCAGGGTTTGTTAGCAACCTGTCTCCACACCAGTGTTTCCTAACACACTCGTTGACTCAGTCGTTGATGGGTTCTCTGTGCAGCAAACCTTTACTTCCCTAGTGCAGGGAACACCCCCTGGGCTTGGGCTGGGGTGCGGCACACCGTAGCTCACCAGCTCGGCTGCCTGGCATGCACAAGGTCCTGGATTGCATCCCCGGCACCACAGACAAAAAAAGAAAAAGAAAAAAGTTGAATGCCCTCACTGAGGAGCACAAACTCTAGTTGTAGGGAGAAGATGATAAACCAAGTAAGCCACATGTGGAGTCACGAGCTCAGCTGGAGATGAACTTGGGAGAACCACTCAGGAAAGGGCCTGGCAGGGCTTGGCAGGAACTGCCAAGGAGAGGACACGTCCATGGAGTCCACATGTCCTTAACATTCTCCAGCTGTTATGCAGCACCCAGGGGGGGATGGAGGCAGGGAAGGAAGGGAGCCGTGTGCCCTGCTGCCACATCGTGGTGACTCTGAACCTCGGCATGGCAGCTGAGGCATCTGGACTCCACCCAACACCATCGTCCCTTCCAGCCTTGAGGCACATGAAACAGCACTGTCTTGTATGAGCTCTGTTTTCAGGTCCCCTGTCCCAGCTTTGGTGTGCTGGTGTGAAAGTTCAACCTAGCACCCAGAAGCAGAGGCAGGTGGAGCAGCTCGGGAGACTGAGGCAGGAGATCGAGAGTTCAAAGCCAGCCTCAGCAAAAGTGAGGTGCTAAGCAACTCAGTGAGACCCTGTCTCTAACTAAGATACAAAACAGGGGTGGGGACGTGGCTCAATGTTCTAGTGCCCCTGAGTTCAATCCCCAGTATCCCCCCACAAAAAAGATAAAGAGGCAGGGTTGGTAGCGTGGCCCAGTGGCCTGGCGCCCTGTCGGTGGGCTGCCTCCCATGGGGCTCAGCTGCCCTTCTTTATCCCAAGCGTTAGAAATCCGCTGGCCTGGACTGCTTTATCTCTGAGGGCTTCCTGATCTCTCTGGGGAAATCATGGTAGTTCTCTCTGAGAGTTCAGCTGGGTATCCCCGTTGCCCTCTGTGATTTAGAAGTCTCTGAAACATGCATTTGGCTTCTAGAAGCCCTTCTTGAGCTTATTTAGAAACTTGGTCTGCATAACCTCTTCGCATAGTGCACCTGCAGTGAGACAGAGCATAAGGTCAGGTGTCCCAGGACCTTGCCAGTGACCACCGCTGTCACCAAAATGATGGTGGCATCTATTGTTAGTATGACACCGCAGCAATTGGTATTATTAGTTATACCGTGTATGATTTGTGTCATAACTCACATTGTCAGTGACATCAACATTTGTAGTGTTTGTTGTCACGAGTATGGGGATGGTGAAGGGGTTGTCAGGATGCCTGCTCTGACACTTTGTCAGTTCCCATGCAGGTGCTCTTCACACTGCAGGGCGGCCATGGCTGTTAGCTGTTGGTGGCTGCCCTGGGGAAGAGTGCAGCATGCGTGGCCAGGGGCCCATCCGCCCTGCAGCAGCCCCGCGGAGGCTGCACTGCGGCTCCCCAGCCCACAGGTGCAGAGGCTGCCATGGCAGAGGCTGTGCATCTTGCAGAAGGTCCCACAGTAAGTCCCAGAGCCAGGGTGCAAGCACAGTGGTGTTCTTGCTCCCGGGGCTATTCTTGGGCTCCTGTTAGGTCTCTCGGAAGTCGGAGTGGAGGTCCGGGCTGCCTTCCTCTGGGAAGCTGCACTCCCTGTGGGCCTGCCCCCATCTGCAGAAGAGTCCCTCCCAGGCCCGTGATTCTGTTCATGTCCAAGCCATTGTTACCTGCGGAGTAAGGAAATATCTCCTTCAATTTGTTTTAAAATTTCTTCTAACCTTCACGGGCCTCCGGAACCTTTTTCATCTCTTCCCAGTGGAGACAGGAGTGAGAGGTGAGGCTTCTAATTATGTGCTTTGGTTGTTCAAAAGCAAAACAAACCCTCATCCAAAACAAACAGGCTTTCTTGCTTTTAGGGAGAAAATGACACATATGCATATTCATTTATATGGTAATTATTATTATTTAGCTACACAGGGACCAGAATTGGTAATTTAGAGCACAAAAAGAAGGCAGGGAATAGTGTTCAGAGGAGAATAATGCAATCGCAGTCCATCAGGACTCGTTGATGCCGGGTTTTCTTTTCTTTTTCTTTTTGGTCTAATGCAATCTCTTTGAAGATTTTTTTTAAGTGACCATCAAATGCATAGAAGAAAAATGAGCAGTTTGTATCAGAGCCATCAAAAGGCAGTGGCTCTAACTGTCGGAGACCCAGTAGCTACTCCTCTGGACAGTCCAGTTCTGGAGGTCAGAATGTGCCCAGGGCTGCAGGCAACATCTTTTGGACAAAGTGGAGCTGAGACAGGGGCAGTGAGTTTGGAAATGTGGGGGACAGGTTGGTACCAAAGGGGTCCTCACCTTTGCCTGACCACTGTCATTGTTTGTGCTGTTTTTGAAAAACTAAAGAGTCTCTTTGCTTTATTTGGCTCCTGATCCACCTCCTGCCTCTGCCCTGGATTCTTCCCAATTTTTTCCCTGTTGTCCCTGGAGAGATCACTTAAAAAATACGAATGAATTTATTTCTTGGCCACAATACATTAGTTCACGTGGGTCCAAATTCGAAAGGTCCAGAGCCCCTGGCTGCTGTCATCAGCCACTGGTTCCCTTCCCTGCAGGTGGCCGCTGTTGATGCGTTTTCAGAAGCACATCCTTGGGAAGATTGTCCTGTGTGTGTGTGGACAGGCGGTTGTCTTATACTATGACAAGTGTGACTGGGGCCTTCCACTGGTGTCCCTCTCGTGGGCATCCCTAGAGCCCACGGGACCTGGGCCTGCCTTTGGCTCAGCCTCAGCCCTCCACCTCTCACCCACCCCTGGGCACCCAGCTCCTTCAACCCTCCAGCCGAGCCTGCCCTGCTCTGCTCAAGGCCTCAGCACACTGTGGCAGGCCCCAAGGTGACTCCCGTCCATTTCCCACCTCTCAGTGTCCACATCTTGTGCAACTCCGTCCCCTGGCATGCAACAAGACATGGGACCTGGTTACACTATCAAAGAAAAGGTCTTAGCAGAGCAGAGGAGGGTCTCCTGCCGGCACAATGAAGCAAGCTGCCCCATTGGAGAAGCCCTTGTGCAGGGTCTCCAGGAACTGTGAGCAGCCTCAGGCAGCAGGAAGCCAGGGTTTGGGGTTATTCAGTGGTAAGCAGCTGGATTCTATCAGCCTGAACAGGCTGGGAAGAGGGTGCTTCCTCCACCAGGCTTCCAGATGAGAACGCAGACGGCCAGCACCTCCCTGGCAGCCTGGGCTCAGATCCCCACCTGTGGATCTTGTCACCCCCAGCTGCCCCACCCTCAGCTGGACAGCTGCTTCCCATGCCTTCAGCTTTCAGCGAGGCCTCACCTGCTCTTGTCCACCCCAAACATGGCCAGTGTCCTATCACATGCCAGCGACATTCTGCCCTCCTCCTCAGCACTGTCACACTTGGAATTAGGAATGAGCATTCTGAGAGGTCAGTTGCAGAGTCCCCAGCCTGTCACATGGTCCTGGCATGGACTCCAGGCTTGGTAAATATTTATGGAATGAATGAATGAATGCCATTTGGATAATCCCCTAGTTCTGCATCACCATGGCAATGAAATCCTGTCCAATTTGCTGCTGGTCCAGAGAGAGGACGGTGTTTAAAATCCAGCAGAACTATGCAATCAAACCCGAAGGTCTTCATGAGGCTTTTGACAGGAGGAGCACATTTGTCTTTAGGTGGCTTTGGGGAGATGGCTTTGGCCTTGCCCTGGTGGGATTTCCTGTGTATTATAGAGACTATCTATTGACTTCCTCCCTTCCATCTTAAAACTATCTCCATGGGGCTAGGGTTATAGCTCAGTTGGTAAAGTGCTTGCCTTACAAGCACAAGGCCCTGGGTTCAATCCCCAGCACCGCAAAAAAAAAAAAAAAAACCATCTCCATGATTAGTGTTTCCAAATCTCCCACTTGGCTTTGGTGTCCTATCCCTTGATCATGTTCAACTGCTGCACCTAAGTGTGGCTTCTCCGTGGGGCCTGGGCCTCGAGCGTTGGAGAGCCAGTCAGGTGTGCCACAGCGTTCTGTTCTCTTCCTGTTGGTGCCCAGGGCTGCCCTGTGCTGGCTCCACATTGGTGCCGTCTCCTGCGAGATCTGGAAGTGTTCTTTCCCTTTATTCCTTTAATTGCCTGTAGCAAGGATCAACCACCAGGATGCTTAATTTTAAAATGTTACATGAAAGTGATCCTGCCTTGTGGATGAATTGCAGCTTATCTTATCAATATCTCTTTGAAAGCCATAGTTAGAAATCATCCTACATAAAATCTTCTATGAAACGGGAAGGTGAGTCTTAGGTGGAGGAGGGGACATGGCTGAGTTCAGAGGCAGTAGGCCAGGGCCGCAGGGCATTTTACCAGCCACCACACCAAGGCTCTCCTCTCGGTTCACTGGCTACCACGCAGGGCACTGTCATCCTCTGTGAGCTATGTCAGGCCCTTTGACACAAGCATTTTTCTGTCACCAGAACCAGAGTGAGTTGGAAAATCACAGACTGGAAATTATGTGACTAAGAAAAAAGGGAGAACGTTCTCATCTGTGCTGCCACTCCTTCTGTCCCAGTCACAGGGACACAGGCAAGGCTGTGCCTGATGGTGCCTCTGGTCAGGAGGTGGCACCGTGTCACTCCACAGTGAGGAGTGGCTTTCTGGGATCCACACTCTGCTCACGTCCGACTTAGCGGCCTGAGCTCCTCTCAGCTGGGCTGGCCGGAGCAGCCAGGAGAACGTGGACAGGAGGTGGCAGGAGCTGCTCAGACCGGGCTCCTCTGCAGGAAGCAGACAGCGTGTGTGCAGCCTGGGTGTTGCTGTGCATTGGTGTCTCGCTCATTCCCAGTAACTGAGTGCTCAGCACTGCGCTGGCCTTGATGTCCACTTGGACAGAGTTAAGACAGTTGTCCCATGCTGAATGAGCTGGGGTGACAAAGGAATGGAAGGCCTCTGCAGGTTCATGCTCGGCTGGTGATCCACCATTGAGCCTCACAGCCCTTTCCAGAACCTCCACTCAAGGGAAGTCTGCAACCTCCCATAGCTGGAGGGCTTCTTCCCCCCTGCAGGACTGAGCTTCTCCCCAAGCAGCTGGGGACGAGCTGGAAAGGAAGCCAGGAGTAATGCAAGGAGCTGTCACAGGCATGCTTGGCTCACCTATCCCAGACTCAGGTGGTCACTGGGCAAGTGCCCAGGGTGGCCAAGGCAGGCATCAGTGTCCCCAAGGCCCACCGGTGCTCCACCTCTCCCCAGTCTCCTGGATACCTCTTCCCTTTCTTCTTCCTTGGCCATGATGTGCAGAGCCCCCACCCAAGCAGAGTCACCCACGGTGACTGACAAAAGCTGGACCTGCTGGGATGGAAGCCTGTGAGGGGCACTGCGGGCGTCTGCATTTGGTGGAAGAATTCTTGTCAGCGGCGGCGCCTCTTCCCACAGACTCCTACTCTTCTACTGCAAAGAAAGGCAAAAACCAGAGTCTGTGCAGCGGGGCGTGGGGCTGGTGGAACCACGTGGCGGGGCCTCCACTGCAGTGCCTCAAAATATATGTCCTTGCCCAGGACTCATGGGGCCTGAGATCTTGTTACATGGGGCCAGAGAAGTGTTGAGGTCGCACTGGGGACAAGACAGAACAGAGGGCTGACGGCAAGTCATCTCCATCCTCTAGTAAGGGGCTGCCCTGCAGGACACCTGCCCTCTCGTTAGAGGGAAGATGTACATTGCCGAAAAGAAAAAACAGCCCTTCCGGGAAAGCCTAAGGGTCAGGACACCTGTTCCACCTGGAGCCAAGACAGTGTCACCATCAATGCAAGCTCTGAGCACCTGCCAAACTGAACTGGTCCCAATTCCCAAATTCCTGGTCAGGCGAGCCTCTGCTGCAGGCTGGAAGCAGGGTCTTCCTCCAGCCCCGTAAGTCTCAGTGGCAGCTGGGGGTGTTCCCTTAGCTGTGCACAAAATGCAGAGCTGTGCTTCGTGCTCACAGGTTAATTTCTGTTAGATCTCATTTGCTGTGGAGACTCAGTTTCCGCAATGAAGGGGAAATGATGGAACGCACTTGACCGTGGGACTACAAGTTTTAAATTCGCTTGGTGGATTTCTAGGCTCTTTTTATTTTTTTCATTTTGTTCACAGATTTATGCTTCGCGGCCCACAGGGAAGTCAGTATTTTATAGTGGAAATGTTAGCAGAGCTCAGGAGCCGGGTGCTGGCCCACGGAACCTGCAGCTGCTGGCTTTATTTCTCCTTGCGGTGTCATTGGGCTGGCATCAATTACATCGCTCTTACCACACTGACGTGGGGGCACAGGGCTTCCTTGCCACTGCTGTGGGGCTCACAGGTTTATGGATGTCCCCGCATCCTCTGAGGAGTGCGGTTTTATTGATCCTCGGCTCTGCTGAGGCCCTGGGCTGTGTGTTTCTCCAATACAAGGGCACCTGGGACTGCGGGGGACCAGAGTGGGAGGTCTGAACCCCAACCAGAAGCCCCAGCAGGCGTGGCAGCAAGGCAGGGGCCTCGGAGGGCAGAGCACAGGGAGTTCACCATGGCCGCCTCACGTGGGTGTGCTGGGCCCTCCGTTGAGGCCATGGCTGGCTGGCTGGCATGATCTAGGCTTTGTTAGTGGCATGTGTGGACCCCCATCTACAGCTGAGCAGCAGACGCCACATGGACGGAACAGCCTTCTGATGGGCTTCATGGACTTGTGGTGCTCCTGTGGCCACCCCCTCACTGCTGTGAGGGCAGAAGAATAGAAGATTGAGGTGCAGGGTGGAGTCTGAGATTTGGGCAGACACCCATGTTCTCTGGAGCAGCCGAGTGTGAGAGTGGTGAAGCGACTTGGAAACTGGACAGGGCTCAGAGCCACCAGCCGTGTCACTCTTCCCAGGGTTAGGTCAGAGGCCAGAGCGGAGCAAGCACAGCTCTCCGGGAGCCCGAAAAGCAGCCTGCAGCAGGTCAGAGCAGAAGGCTCCAGTTCCTCCTCCCCTCCTTCTCAAGACTTTAGCTCCGTTTGTTTTTAAAATTAGCTGTCGGCTATGGCAGGAAACTGCCGCCTGCCACATGCCCGCCACACGCCCACCACGCACCCCCAGCACCTGGGGTCATCAGTCAGCCCTGTCCTGGATTTCAGCATCTGCTCTCTGCAGCTTAATCTCTGAAACGTGGACCGTACCAGCTTCCTGAGAGTGTCGGACCACAAGAGCAAATGTGCATTTCGTTAACCTGCCTTTTATGATTGAGGCTGTGTGGAACACAGGTAGAAACGCAGAGAGGCAGTGCCACAACCCCGTGTGGCTTGTCCCCCGGGGCCTCCCCCTTCTCTTTGGGATTTCAGGGAATTGACAGAATCTCAGCAGGAGAATCCGGCTGCCTGCAGCAGGCGAGGTGCGCTGTTCCTGAGTGCAGGAAGCCTTCCTGCTTCCTGTGGAGGCAGAGCGGTCGTCGCTGGGTCGGGGCCTATTTTTGATGCACTGTCAGCGTAGGTGTTAGACTGTGAAGCAGGTGATCCCCTGCTTGGAAGTCGCCCTCTCGTTTCCCTGCTTTGCACAGGTCAGAAGGCTAGTTAGGGAAGAGCCTAAGTTGGTTGAGCTGGAGCTGGGGGATGTCAGCCTATCGGCCAGCGGCAGAGAGTTTGCCCCCAGGAGCTGCGTGCTGGACACACCCCACGCCCAGGAAGCTGCTGGCCTTGCCTCTGCACGCAGCTGGGGACCCTAGGCCACCCGCCTGGAACTCTTACCTCAGGGGCGTTGTGCACTCGAGCTGGACCAGGCCAGGAGACCAGTTGGCCCAGAGGAGGAGCTGCTCCCTGGAGTCAGCCTGGGCCAGCAGAGGCAGGTGGCACGAGCGCCGTGGGCAACACCAGACCCCAAACCTGCAGAGTGCTGTCCCGGTCCTGTTGGAGGTCTCACCCGAGTTCTCCTCTGGAGTGCCAGCCCCTCCTTCCCACGTCACCTTGCCAATGGCATCTGCAAACTTCTTGAAAGCGGGTGGAGTGACAGCACGTTCCTCTCTCGAGATCGCAGTTGCTGTGATAAAGCTCGTCACTGGCCTTCCTCCTTCGTGGGGGGGCACTGCTCGTGCTGGTGTTCTTGGGCAGCTCTCATCCATCGCTAAATCGCTGCCATCTCGCAGGGAGGGAGAGTGAGGCCCGAAGTGACTGCCTGAAGGTCACACACCTGTCAGGACCACCACGATACAGCCACACCCTCAAGGGCTCATCTTGCTTCTGAAGAAGCGGGTCTGCGGTTGACACCTCAGATCACATGTTCCAAAATGTTCAAGGGGAAGGAGCCCAGATGGCAGGATGTCTGCATCTGTCACTTGCATGCACAGAGCCATGTCTGAACCCAGCTAAGTGCCAACGTCCAAGTAAGTGGCCCCCCAGCAGGCCACTGAGCACCACCCCCACTTCAGATAGCGTGGTGTGGACCTCAAACTGTGCCACCCAGCATGG
Source organism: Glaucomys volans (assembly GCA_020662805.1). Classification (NCBI taxonomy): domain Eukaryota; kingdom Metazoa; phylum Chordata; class Mammalia; order Rodentia; family Sciuridae; genus Glaucomys; species Glaucomys volans. Next base: position 914,844 of record JAJEJO010000856.1, on the reverse strand, counting down.
GTTGGCTTCCGGACCCCACCGACAGTTGATGTGAATTTGATTTTTAAGGTATGATTTAGCTATTTGGGAACAAATAAGAGAAAATTCCATTTAATAAGCAACTGATAAGTTTTAAATTGCACACCATTCTGCACAGCACGATGAATGCTTGCCCCTTCCTGCACCCTCCCACCTGGGACGAGAACCATTCCTCTGCCCAGCATGTCCACTCTGTGTGCTCTGCCTGCTCGTTAGTTACGTAGCAGCCTCAGTTTCCAGGGTGACTGTGTTCAGACGACCCTCCTCTTACTTAATAATGGCCCCTAGTGCAGGCGCAATGATGCTCGCAATTTGGACATGCCAGAACAAAGCCACCAAGTATTTCTCTAAGCAAGAAGCTGAGAGTTCCTGACTTGATAAGGAAAGAAGAAATTCATTTGCTGAGGCTGCCAAGAGCTGCCAGCACAATCAGGTATTCTGAAAGAGGGAGACCACATTTGCTTAACTTATAGTATATTGTTTTTGCTGCTGTTTCATTATTAGTCTCTTGCTGCACCTGTGTAAGTTAAGCTTCAGCATTGCTGCAAGTACAGGAGAAAACATGTATATAGAGTTTGCTTCTGTCCAAGTCCCAGGCATCCCTGGGGGTCTTAGAAGGTACCCCTGGTAGGTAAGGAGGGGCACTGTTGCCACCTTCTCACTGATTGGCTTCAGAACACTCGGGATCCCAGACTTGATCTCTTGGTACGTATTTCTTTTCTGGCTGATAAAATCTCTCTTCTTTCTCTTTTATGTGCCAGGAACCCCATAATAGTACTTCCTTAGGAAAAAGGGCTGGTGGTGTGGGGCCTGAGATGATCTTGTGATCCTCTTGACTCGGACTTTGAGCCAAGTGGATTCGATTGATGGAAACCAAATCCCCAGCCTCAGGTCGCCTCCTTGGCACTGTGGGGACTCAGCCTGCAGCTCCGGGAAATGCCTCTGATGGGCGGAGCCTGCAGAGCCCAGGGTGGGGAGCTAGGGCTACCCCAGGGACCACCCATGCTCTGGCGTTTGTAGGAGAGAGAAGGAGAAGGCGACGCATCAAAAGACAGCAGCCCAGAGGGCAGCAGAGGCTTCTCGTGCGCAGTTGCTAATTGCGCTTTAATAACAGTCAGGAGGGCAAGAAAGGCCAGTGTTCCCACCAAGCAGGACGGCCGGGCCGCATCAGGCCACGCTCTGCTGGGCCTTGCCCAACTCCCTCGGCTGGCTGTCTTCTTTCTTTCTTTCTTTCTTTTTTCATCTGTGACATCTGCTCAGTGCTTGTCCCTCCTGTGATACCATACCCCTTGCAGCTGTGCAGACCTCCAGCTCCGCGCCGGTGCATGAGTGCCCTGAGCATACGGCCTTTTTGATGTGTGATAAAACAGAACCGAGCCACGGGGGTATGGCGAGTGAAGGCATCAGAATATCAATTAACCTGCTCTGAACAGAGCTGCGGCTCGGAGTGGAGCAGACATCTCACTGAAGTGTCAGGAAGATGGATAATGTATTCTAATTAGAGATCGCTGATACCTCCGCATCGAGCCACTCCTGGACCTCGGCCCCTCAGACCCAGCGATGCAGCGTTGTCTTAAATGTCTTAGTGTCCCATCATAGCAGTCATTGGATGCTGTTTACTGATTGATGACTTCTTGCTTTGCCAGAATTTGCAGCCATTAAAGGGTTCTCTGCGAAAATTGCTGTTTCCCCCTGGAAATGCAGTCAGCTTTGCAACTGGGCAAGTAACCTCCTTACACACAAAAGCTCTGGCAAAGGTCCTTTCTGAGGGCCACACCTGGGCCTTCCTCTCGAGGATGCCCCAGGGCCGATGCATCCTGACACAGGCCTCAGTCAAGGCTCCGTCCCTGCTGGAGGACTGAAGTGGACAGGCTCGGGCCAGCACAGGGATGCAGTCTCCGCGGCTGCCTTTGCAGTAGGGTGGGGATGTGCCCCAGCAGGTCCCCAGGAACCTCTTCCTCAGCACCTGAGGGACTGTACCACCTCCCCAAGTCAGAAAGAGCAGACCTGGAGAGCGGGTGACCTGGGGTTCACTTCAGAGCTCCCCACTTTCTCCCCAGTTCTGAGACACAGTGACACCCACAAGACCGGGTAATCAGGAGCTGCTCTCCGTTGGCTGCACATCCCTGGTAGAGCCCACTTTCTCCAGCAAGGGCTTGGCAAAAGCTGCTCCCCGGAATAGTTCTGGAAGCTCTGGCCCACAGATGCTCTCGGCTGTGAGTTCATGGTGATTAGGAAGGTTGCTCGGTAATGCAAGGTGAAAAGCAGAGCTTGGCGCCGAGAGAGGCCAGAGCCCCAGGCCTCCTCCAGCTCCACATGCGACAGACCCGCCTTCTGCCCTCGTGCTGGGGGAAGCAAGCCATGGCTCACGATCTTCCCCTCCACAGAAGAGAAAATCAGGATCTGAGTTGAGCCGTAGTCAGAAAGTGCTGGTTCGGCTTGTGGACCCGCGGCTCTTGGAGGGCAGGCCTCGGGCTCCTGGGGTTCTCCTGGACACCTTTGCTTCCTCAGAGCTGTGGCCAGTGCTTGGCCGGCTGTGACAAGGACTTGAGAGGAAAGGCTGTTAAAAATGTTTGTTTTTGCACTTTTGCATCTTAGTTGCGGGAACCAGGGGTTTTGTGACTACTGTACCTTTCTGTGTAAGTTAAGAAACTAACAAAAGCCTGCCCGTGTTTCCTGAAACCCTTGACACTGTGAATTCATTCAACTTCTCTTCTTCAACTGTCAGTGGAGGCCGTTGGAGCCCAAATGCTTTAATAGAATAGAAACATGGGCACTCTCACCTCACCTGTCCTGTGAGTCCAGGGTGTGAGCCAGCTGGAGTCTGAACTCGCCCTGCCAGTCCACCCCTATCCTGAGGCCTCAGGGCCGTCATGGTGCATGAGAGGGAGGTGTCTCTGACAGGTGCTGCTTTTGCGGAGACCTCAGCTCCAGCTCCTGCTCACCTGGCTCCCTTCGCTGCAGAACGGAGACTGGAAGTGATCGCCCTCGTGTTCCACTCTTGCGGAGCTCACTCTGCCAATTCATCTGGATCTGGAGCCTCAAGCATTAAACAGTGCGTGCGTGCACGTGTGCGTCTAACTCTCGACTCGTGGGACTTGAAAGGCCTTCAGAAATTGTTTAATGTGAACATTGCCAAGGGACACAGAAAACAGCACGAGCAAATGGGAAGAGAATGCATCGACTTGATTCTGTAGAAATGTCAGTTCTTCATGAATTAATCTACACGTTTAATGTCATTCAAAATTCCTCGTAGAATTTGTTTTGGAACTTGACAAAAATTTTTTTGATGCTTACCTAGAAGAACAAATATTTTTAAAAAATGGGAAGGGGAGCATATTCTATTGGACCTAAGAATAAATTATAAAACAACAGTAATTTAAAAGGTTAAAAAGGAACAGCTTAATCATCTACAGGCAGAAAAAGGCCAGAGCCAAGGTCATATCAACATCTATGCTATGAAAAAAGAACCATGGAGGGGGACAGAGAGGCTCTCTGACAGATGAGGCTGGGACAGCTGGCAAGCCACAAGGAGACAAATTAGGTCACAGCTTCATGCCATCACAAAAGAAAACATGCTACTTTTAAATATTTAAGTGTAAAGAGTGAAAACATAAGAGAACATGGTTTAAACGCAAGTGAATATTAGCTTTGCAGTGGGAAGACCTCTTCATACATCCACACAATGGCAGAATCCAAAGAGGAAAGGAGCGATTGTCTTGGCTGCAAGCCAGTGTGTTAAAACACTGGATACAAAATTCAAACCAGAGATTCAAGCCGGAGACAAACCAAGAAAACCCTAATGACATCATTTGCCTCAAGCAATTTGTGGTGGTGTTTGCCAGAATGGGTTAATATTCTTAATATGTAAAGAGCTCTTATAAGTAAATAAAAGGATGAAATCCCAAGGGAGAAGTGGATAGATGTCATGAATAGACATTTTGGAAAAGAAAAAATTCAAATAGCCAATAAACATGGAAAAATATTGAACTTTCCCTGTAAATTAATGCAGCAGTGGCATATTATATTTTACTGGACATATTTTCCTTCAAGTTAAGGGCCAACATTAGCAAGATGCAGGGAAACAGAGGTTCTGCCATTGGATTTATAAAGTGGCCAGGCAGTTTTGTGGAGTGCTTTGGCAAAATATGTCAAAAACCACAAGAGAAGGTGTCAACATCTAGAAATTCACCTGAGGATATCTGATATGCAGCAAGATGCGTGGACAGTGTTTTTTAATGAAAAACTGGCATCAAACCAAATGAGCACCCGTATTGGGTTAGTTAGCATGTGGCAGGTCAGTGTAGACAGCCACGAACACCTCTGGGAGGAGTCTTGTGTGACATGGAGAATATCCCTGCCATGCTTTTTGCCTTGTGAAAGGAGCAGATTACAAGGTAGTAAACGTACATGTGCATGTGATTCTTTCCCCTCCCACCCCAGGAAAAGTGGAGCTGTGTCCAGTGCCTGAAGGAGATAAGCCGGAACGTCTCGGTGGCTTGTGTAGGTCCGCGGTGTTCTCAGTGACTTGCGCACGACTGCGGCTTTTCCGCATTTTCCCCGTAGTAAGCAATGACTGTGCGTCACTTTCACGATCGGATTTAAGAGCTACCGCAGATAAGCCTTGTAGACCAACAACCTAGCTGCACCACGATGGGGCGACGTCTGCAGGGTCTCATCTGTGCAGCGAGGTAGCTCCCGGACTTGAGTCTCCAGACACCACTCAGGGTTTGCTCTTGAGAAAAGTAGGGTGTTGTTGTGAACCTGGTAACTTGTTGCCTTAGGAATCCCAAATCTCGGGAACTCTGTAGGAAATGTGGAAAGGGCACAAGGGGACCTCACAGCGTTTCTTAAGATAGTGGAAACTGGTCGCCGCTGAATGTTCAGCTGGGGGCGTGGCTAAGGAGCTGCAGCACACCCACCTGATGGACATCACACAGCCATCAAAACTGGAGGCGGTGGAGAACCATGCCAATACAGAGAGGTCCTCATGGTCACTATGACATGTGGCAGAAAGAATAGGGACAAGGAATGCGGATGTTGGGCTGGGGATATGCTCAGAGGTAGAGCACTTGCTGGCTATGAACAAGCCCTGGGTTGGATCCCCAGCATTGAAAAAAAAAAAAAGATATCCATTCTGATTCTGTCATCAACATGGATTTGGAGGGAAGAGCGGTGGGAGGGGAAGAGCAGCAGGAGGAGAGGCGGTGATGAGGAAGAGTGATGCCGTTGTCAGAGACATTCATCTCCTTGTCTGAGAAGTTCCAGTCCTTCCATAACACTATTATTTTCTTTTTAAAGTAATTTTTTAAAAATCTAAAAACAGATGAGACAAGCACCTCTTCACCTCCTCTGTCTAGGGCTGGATCCTGGATGGCATCCCTGAGACGCGGGAGCAGGCACTGGTGATCCAGACCCTGGGGATCGCCCCCAGACATGTCAGTGAGTATCCTGAGGCCCCTCCCATGAGGGGTGGGTGCAAGTGAACCCCTGCTCTGTGTTGCTGGCTCCCCAAGTCCCATCCTTATCCCAGCCACCACCCACTGGAAGGTCTGGTGACCCGCAAGAAGAGGGTGCATTGAATTAAGCTCAGCCTTAGTCACCAGGCAGATTTCCTGCAGGACTTGTCATTAAGAGGAGTGGGGGTTCACTTTCACCCTGGGGGTTCCTTGTGCCTGAAACCCCATCTCCGAGAAGTTCCTTAGGTTCCACAGGTTCCTTAGTTCCACAGTTCCATCAGAACTGTGCAGAAGCATCTGACCAGAGATGTCATCATGCTGTTATTTATGACCGTGAGGCTTGTTAGCTGGGGCAGGCCAGTAGTGGGCCATCCTGGATCCTGAGAGGATGTTCCTTCCGCCTTGGTGCCAAGAAGACCTTGTTTTTCGGAGTTCCTGGGGATGGAGATGGTGGTGGCTGTTCTAATGGCATTACGCAGCCGACAAGTGTAGAACAGGTAATTGGTCCGTGGGAGTCTGCAGCCCAGCACATCTGGGTTTGCTCTGATCTCTGCCCAGTTGTGCTGAATGCTCCAGACACTGTGCTGATCGAGAGGAACCTGGGGAAGAGGATCGACCCTCAGACTCAAGGTATGGCTGTCTCCAGGCCCCGTGCCCCAGTGGGTTTCCAGAACACTTGGAGACCTCTCACTCCCTCAAACTCACCCTGCTCTGGGCATCTGAGGACAGAATGCAGGAGGTGACTGGGGCGGGCAGAGTCTGGCTCTGAGCTGGACGACACTGGGAAGCTGTGGACGTCAGTGGATGAGGACATGGAGGCCCTGTGGGTGGAAGGAGGGGCTTGTTTGCGCAGAACCAGACTCAAGTGCAGATGTGGGGCGCCCAGGCTTGGAGCCCCTCTGCTGAGCTACCTCCTGGCTCGGGGCCACACGTGGGAGCCGGAGGCCAGGCGAGTCTCCCTCTCCCTGGGAACAGCACACCCGGTGCTCTTCACTGTCGCGCAGGAAAATGAGGGGAATTGGCAGGTGCCATGGGCCAGGAGCTGCCAGCTGGTCATGAAGACAGGAGGGCTGGGGACAAGCAGAGGCAGGGAGTGACAGACCTGGGCTTGTGGACCGTGGCTCCTCCCCTTTCTAGCAGTACCACCTGGGATACCTCAATGAGATTTTGTTTTCTCGTTGGTACTTATGACATGATTGCGTGAGGATCTTCAGGCCATCAGCCAGGCAGAGGCTCAGTGCTCAGAAATTCATGGTGCCCTCACCCTGGGTGAATCTTCTCCTTGCTCTAATAAGAGCAGGCCCAGTGCTCTCAGGCCCCGGGGCTGTCAGGCACCCCCCACCACCGCAATCCGCAGGCTGTGGCCTCCAGGACACCACGCACCCTAGCCAGACCCAGCCGCAGCCCCAGTAACCCTGGGTGGGTGATTCTAACTGCGCCTCTTTCTGTGCAGAGATTTATCACACCACCTTTGACTGGCCCCCCGAACCCGAAATCCAGAACCGCCTGATAGAGCCAGAGGGCATCTCAGAGTCGGAGACAGCTCAGAAACTGCTGGTGTACCACAGGAACATCTTCAAGATCCTTCCTTCCTACCCCAAAGTCCTGAAGACCATCAATGCTGACCAGCCCTGCGTGGATGTCTTCTACCAGGGTAAACACAAACGGGAAGTCCCACCCCGGGCACGGTCCCAGGGCCAGGTCCACCAGGCATGTCTGCCCACTTCACCAGCAGCACTCCATCTGGCAGCAGCCAGTGGCCAAGAGGTGCCTGGGACCCCAGGAGCCAAGTCGTAGATGTCCAGGTTCCCTGCCCAGGAGCGTGTGTGTGCAGGGTGCCCGAAGTGCCCCACTGGGCAGTCCCCCACTGCCCAGTCAGTGTCCCACACTTGGTCAAGTCTCCAGCCCATGGGGAGTCTGACAGTGCTAGAGGTGGGAGGAGGAGAGGTGAGGCTTGCGGGGCAGAGTCTGGATCTGACCCTGAGGAGAAGGGAGACGGACCATGGAAGAGTCGTGGGGCCGGGGGCGTGGCTCAGTGGGGGAGCCCTTGCCAGGATGTGTGAGGCCCTGGGCTCAGGGGGAGGGAAAGGATCAAGATAAAAACAAAAATCACTACCACAACCACAGTCCAGGTGTGGCGAGTTCGTTCCCCACAGGGACGAGCAGCCCCGCACCTGTACTGTGTGGCCGTCCACGGCCACGGCCGAGGTTCAGATGCAACCTCAAGAAGTGGCCCCCGTCAGCCAGGGAGGAGAGTTTGCTCCCTGAGCCGCTGCGCCCCTGGAGGCTCACACCCTCACCTGGCACACGTGGCTCTGCAGTCTTTGGCATCTGTCTCAACACCCCTGAGCCTCAGGCTCACCATCCATAAGGTGCCCTCCTTCCAGGAGCAGGGTCCCCGATGGTGTGTCCACAGCCAGCGCCCACGGCTGGAGTGGGAGGAGCTGTCACCATGGTTCAGCATCCTGCTGTGAAGGCACGGGGAAGCCAGAGTCACCCTGTCCCAACAAAGTCTTGCTGTCTGAAAAACCCAGTTATCCCCTTGCACCAACTCCAGGAAATCGAGGCACTTAGAGGACACTGGGAGGCTGGTGACGTCCTTTCTCACCCGCTCCCTCAGTCTCCTCAAGGAACGGCTCATCTTGATGAGACCTGGTTTGAGCTCCCGGTTGCTTCCTGCCGTCCCTCCTGCCGCCCTGTCCGTCTGCACCTCTGTGACAGCCGTGCCATCTGAAGGCACAGCCAGCCATGGGCGGGTGTCTGGAAAATGACGCTGCTTTCAGAAATACCAGGCTTATAACTTCCCAATGCTTTTGCATCTTGAAAGGTCTTCAGTGGCAAGCGCTTCGCTCTCAAGATAAACATCCGCTACGCTTATCTTATGCCATGATTCTGAGTTTACACATTAATTACTTCCAAATTACTTAATTAAATTTAAAAGTTCATATGATTGTTCATAAAGAATTCATGCCTGGAATTGTAAATAAAAATGTGAGTGTCTGAATATTAATTATTATTAATTAATAATGTGGAGAGATAAATTGAAAATTGGAATGCAGAATTCTCTCTGTGTTGTTTTTCTAATCTCTCTGCAGTGTACCCAGCAACCACATATTTCTTAAAAAGAATAATTAGATGTCGAGACCGTCTGGGGGATCATTACTTCTAATTAACTTAGTTATTTACTGTAAATTAGGCGGCGTTTGTGAGCGGGCTGCCTCGCCTGTGTCTGTTCAGAGGTGGATGGCCTGAGGAGGGCCCTGCCAGAGCCCCTTGTGTGGGCTTCGAGCTGGGGGGCGATGGTGCCTACGGTGCTGGGTTTGGAGAGCTGCCCCGACTCTGCCTTGTCTCCGAGCCTGATGACTCATCTGTAAAATGGGACAAGAATGCACCTGCCTTGTGGGATTGTGGGCCAATCAGATGAGGCAGTGCAGACAGGGTGCTTAGCTTAGAAGTTAACGCATGCTGGCCATGGTGGTGGTGATGGTGACGATGACGATGTGACCACATCTCCAAGGCAGTCAGCTTTGACTTTCCTGTGCCATTAGTTCTTTTTTTTTTTTTTTTTCTTGGGGATTGAACTCAGGGACACTCGACCACTGAGCCACATCCCCAGCCCTATTTTGTATTTTATTTAGAGACAGGGTCTCACTGAGTTGCTTAGGGCCTCGCTAAGTTGCTGAGGCTAGCTTTGAACTTGCGATCCTCCTGCCTCAGCCTCCAGAGCCACTGGGATTACAGGCGTGCACCACCACGCCTGGCCTGTGCCATTAGTTCTTAGGAGGGGATTATAATGTCTCTAATGATCCATCCAATGAGACGATCCCCAGACAAGCCCAAAGTTCTTCACTAGGGACAATTTTGTCCCACCACCAGCCCCCACCTGGGGGAGAACATTTAGCTATGTCTGAGAGCAGCTTCTGGTTGCCACCGTGTGGAATTGTGCTTCTGGCACCTGGTGGGTGGAGGCCAGGGTTGCCTGTGACCATCACTAGGTGCATAGGACACCCCACAACAGAAAACCACCTGGCCTCCTCATCCCTGTGCCGAGGCTGAGAATCCCAGGCGGGGTACCTGTGAATGCTCCTGGGTGCGGCTCCTGAAAGCAGTCTGCTGGCTCAGGCGTTGCCAGGACGGAATCCCTGGGGGGACGTTGGCACAGGTGATAGGCAGGGTCTCCATGGCTGGCCTTGCAAGGACAGGCTGATGCTCTGCAAGAAGCGAGGCAAGGAGGGGAGCCTGTTATGAGGTGGCCACCTCAGTGGGCAGCGCCCCAGTGCAGCCCGAAGCCTGCCCTTCGGAGCCCCGTGGGCCGTCCCCCGAGCTCCCTGCTCGCGTATGTGAGTGGGAGGTGGCCCGTTTGCTGTCAGCGGCTTCTCCCCATGACTTCTTGGCATGCAGGCCCCCGTGGTGCGGGCCTTGTCGTCGCAAATGCTCAGCCTGTCTCCGCCTCTGTGTTCATCAAATGCCAGGGGCACAGCCCGGCCAGGGCTGCGCATCTCCGCCCTCCCCGTCCTCCGACCTGTTTCACCGCTGCCTCTTCGCAGACTTGCAGCAGAGTTCGCGCCTCTGCAGTACAGCTCCACAGATCATTCTCCACGAATTCCAAGTCCTTTAGAAGTCCCTGCACGCTGGGCGCCCGCGTGGCCTGATGCGTTTATCAAAGCCTGCGTCTGACACGCAGCAGAAAGCCAGCGCACAGCTCCCTGGGAGACCAGCCTGGGCCCAGGTGGGGGCTGGAGGCTCAGCCGGGGTGCAGTTTTGAAACCTGTCCCATGCCAGAGCCAGCCTCCCCCTGCAGCACAGCAGCCCCAGCTCAACCCCGAGGCAAGTCAGGCTCTAGAGCAGCGCCAGGGCAGTCCCCGAGGGTGCTGGGTTCCCAGCCAGGCCCCTCAGCGCGCAGCCCCCTCCCCGACCGCTGCGCTCTGGCAGGTGCAGAGCAATGATGATGGCCGCGGAAGCAGCCTAGCAGAGGGGTCGGGAGCTGCCTTCCCTTCCTTTGGGGTCTGGGTTTATTATCCTCATTTCTCTCTTTCAGCTCTGACCTTCGTCCAAAGCGGCCATCGATCCAATGCCCCATTCACCCCGAGGGTGCTGCTGTTGGGGCCCATGGGCAGTGGGAAGAGCCTGCAGGCCGGCCTCCTGGCCCAGAAATATGGCCTTGTCAACGGTGAGTGCCCAGAAGCAGCACTGCTTCTAGAGCCTTCCCTGCCTTCTGCCTCCCAAGCTTCCTCATCTTGCAGGCTGTGGGAGGGCAAGAAGAATCCGTATCACTGCTCTCCTTGCTCTCTGCTCTGAACAGCTTCCACTTAGTCCATCTTTACAGGGGTAAGATTTTTTTCTTCCTGAAGAATATCACCACGAAGACACTAACCAGCAAAACATATCCGCGGCCCAAAGAGCCGGAACATTTCCTAGTGATCATTTTTCATCTCCTTCAGCGCGCTGGTCTCTCTGCCGTCCACGCGAGGAGCCCTCCTGCAGCCCGCGGGCCGGCTCGCCGGGAGCCGCGGCTCCTAATAGGCATCTGCTGCTTATTTACTTGCTCCCGTCTCGCTCCGCTCCCCCAACCCAGGTCAGTGTGTTTACAGGCAAACAATTTCTGAACCAGAGGAAGACTTCTCGCTCTGCACAGTTTCAATAAATATTTTACCAGGAGGAGAGAAAATATTGAAATCAGCTCTCCAGGTCTTTGCAGAGGTGGTCCCAGGCGGTCTTGGAATGGCGGCCTGCGTTCAGGAGGATCAAGGGCTGGGACGGAGGAGGCAAGCGTAGCGGGTAGTGTGGGGCTGGAGGAGGGCAGGCGGCCCCCGCCCCACAGCCTGCATCACCTCTGCTTTGTGCACTGCGAGAACACACGACCTGCACCCCAGGTTTGTAAATGTGCATAGGGACACCCCCAAATTACACAGCCCCACCATACAGATCTGTAGAGACTATGCACACACGCACACATGGATTCCTACATCTAGCACCCCCAAAACATCACGTTTGGAATAAAAATGCTTTACAATTAGGTTTCCTCCAAGGTGAAATTCCAAAGCCTCAGGGAGTAGCCAGGAATTGAGGACAAAAGTCACACCTGTAAAATCAAGAGGGCGAACTGAACAGTTATTCTGCAGATTTGTTAGTGTGGAAAAGTCCGTGCACTTCAGGATAAAATGTACATTCTCTGCATCCGCTTTATTTATTTATTTTATAGCAGGGATTGGACTCGGGGTGCTTAACCACGGAGCCACATCTCAGCCCTTTTTATTTTTTGTTTTGAGACAAGATGTCTCTGAGTTGTTTATGGCCTCCCTAACTTGCTGAGGCTGGCTTTGAACTTGTGATCCTCCTGCCTCAGCCTCCTGTCTCTGAGATTACAAGCGTATGCCACTGCACCCAGCTGCATTTACCTTTTTTAGAAAAATAGAATTATTCAAAGTATTCCTTCTTTCAAATTTACATCTGGAGAGTATTGCAAGATGAAATCCACAGCAATGGGTGGGGAGGGGCAGGGACCAGAGGACGGCAGTGGCGAAGTGCCTTGGTTAAGAAGGAGCAGCAGCCCACCTGCGGCCGCACCCCGGGCCACACCTGCTCCTTCATGGCTCTGCACTCGATGCTTTGTGGAAGGACACGAGAGGCCTGGCGACAAGGGCCTCATGGCAGAGAGAGGACCTGATCACAGCAGGGGTGCCCACCAGCACAGGGCTCTATCTAAGGATTGTCTCCTGCTGCATTTCCTTTATATGGTCACTCTCATTCAGGAATTTTTTTAAATTTAAATTGCTTTCAGCGCAGCAATTGTGAAGAGATGTTATAAACAGCCTCGATTTTTCCAAAAATGGAACTAAAAATGCTCCTGATGCTTTGTAGTGAAAGACCCCTCCCAGGACTGTAGATAACTGAGCATTTGGAAACTAGCTCAGAAAGTTCATTTTTCTCAAAGGTGTTCTTGATAAATAGGAGACATCCGAAGATCTAAGGAACCAGTTGAAGGGACCTAAGGTACAAAGAGGCAGCACTGTGCCGTTGAGGGCTCTCTGTGGAAGCCTGTGGGAACCAGGGCTCCAGGCACTGCCTGCTCCTCTGGGGCCACCTGGCGTGGTCCTAATCACCAAGGTTAGGAAGCTCCGCCAGAGGAGCACACCTCCAAACACGAGGCCACCCAGCACTGAGCACGCCAAAGCTCGTGGAAAGACCCCCTTTTATAATTGGTGGGAATAGAAATGGGTACAACTTACTGGATGCAGGGGGAAAATCAGGTGTGGAGGAAGCAAGAGAGCTGAAGCGTGCAAGGAGACCTGTCTGTGGCAGGGGACAAGCAAAGCTGGGCGAAGCCCATGCCAGTGCAGTCCCAGGCCCAACCCACCACAGCCGAGCCCCTTCACACCACTGCTGCTTCTCCTCGGAAGTCCTCGTCAAAGCCCACAGCAAGGAGACAGCGTCCTGAATGACTCTTTCTAGACTTATGATTTCTCCGTCTGAAAGGGATAGGTTAAAATCTCCAATCCTAATTGTGGATTTGTTTATTTTCTGCCAGTATCTGCTTCATGTGATTCGTTCAGTGCATATGCATTAAATCTTGTTATGTCTTTTTGATGAAATGACTCTTTTATTGTTGGGAAATATTCCTCTACCTCTCTATTAATATTCATATTTTTAGAGTCCACTTGGTCTGATATTGTGACTGTCTAACTTGTGATTAGTGTCCACATGGTTTATCTTCTATTCCTTTTCTTTAAAGCTATCTGGATCAATATTTTGAATATGGGCCTTATAGACAACATATACAGGGGACTTGCTATTTTTAAAAATCTGATCTGACATTCATTCGTTTAGCTGAAGTGTTTAGTCCATTTCCATTTAAAGTCATTTTTACGTGGTGGGTTGCAGCTCTACCATCTTGGTTTCTGTTCTCTATTTGTGTCATCTGTTCTTGTTTCTCTTTTCCTGCTCTCTTTGAATTAACCAACTAGCTGTACTAATCAATATAGTTTGTGCTGTTGCCCTCTTAGATGTGTCCCTCTGCTTTCCTTAGTGGTTGCTCTAGAGACTGAATGTGTGCCCTCAGCTTGTCTTTGTCCTTGGGTGACCACTGCCCCTCTTCGTGTGTAACACAAGACCCACAGCACTGTGTTTCCATTGACACGCTGCTGTCGTTTGTGCTGCTGCTGCCCTACATTTTATTTCTAATGCTATAAACTCTATAATGTATTATAACAATTTTGCTTTTAAAAGTCATTTGTCTTTAAATGAAGTGAAGAGATGAGAGGGGAAAGACTTTATGTCCCATCTATCAACATTCTTCCTTCATTGGCATAGATCCAAGTTCCCATCTGGTATCATTTTCTCTCAACCCAAAGAACTTCCTTTAATATTTCTTTTAGTCGAAGTCTGCTGGTGACACATTCTCTCAGCTTTCTTGTGTCTGGAAATGTCGTTGTTTTACCTGCACTTTTGAAAGATGTATGTTGACAGGTTTTTTTCCCTTGGCACTTTGGAAGTGTCATCCATTGTCTCCAGGCTTGCATTTCCTCTGATGAGAACTCAGCCAGTTTTTTTAATCTTTGTTTCTCTGTATATGAAGCATCTTTCCTCCCATTCTGGCTGCTTTTAGGATCTCTCTTTCTCTTTAGCTTTTGGCAATTTGACTAGAGTGTGTAAAGGCGTGGCTTACTTCATGCTTATTCTACTCAGTCTCAAAGATTCTTGGATGTGTGGGCTACTACTCGTTATCAGGTTTTTAAATTCTCCTGCCGTTATTGTCTCTGGTGGCCAGTAAGTTAGACTGCTTGTCTAACAGATGACTCTTCCTTTATCCCAGACTTTTCTCTCCCTCTTTGCTCAGTTTCAAATACCTCCATTGCTCCTCCTCCTGCCTTTAGATTCACTGCAGCTCGTCCAGTGATTCTTTTTATGTAAGATCTAGTATTTTTCAGTTCCAGCATTTCCATCTGGTTCTACTTTTATAGTTTTTATTTGTTTGCTGAGGTTCCCCATCTGCTCACTCATTTTAACTATCCTTTCCTTTAACGTTTTAGCTACATTTCTAATTATTATTTTAAACTCTTGGTGAACCAATTTTTTTTTTTTTTTGGTACCAGGGATTGAACCCAGGGGTGCTTAACCACTGAGCCACATCCCCAGCTCTTTAATTTTTTTTTTTTTTTGAGATGATCTCCATAAGTTGCTGAAGGTCTCACTAAGTGCCTGAGGGCCTTACCAAATTACTGAGGTTGGCTTTGAATTTGTGATCTTCCTGCCTCAGCTTCTCAAGGTGCATGCCTGACTTGGTGCACCAATTCTGATCTTTTGCCATTCTTGATCTGGTTCTATGGCCTTTGTGCTCCCCCTGTAGAGGCTTACTTTTTCTAATTTTCTGTATGTCAAGTAGTTTTTGTTCGTATGCTGGACATTGTGGTGCTTGTGTGGCTGAAGTTCTGAATTTGTGCTTTTGCTTTGAGAATTCTGAGTTTAAAAGAATTGAGTTCTAACAGACAGTTAATTTACTGGAGGATCAACTTGGTCCTGCTGAAGCTCATTTTGAGACTTTTTAAGTGAGGGATCAAAGTGTTCTTACTATAGGGATAGAGC
Source organism: Glaucomys volans (assembly GCA_020662805.1). Taxonomy (NCBI): domain Eukaryota; kingdom Metazoa; phylum Chordata; class Mammalia; order Rodentia; family Sciuridae; genus Glaucomys; species Glaucomys volans. The sequence continues at coordinate 899,785 of JAJEJO010000856.1, read as the reverse complement.
ATTTGTATACTTGAAATTCAATCTTTCTGGAGTCTTCACTGAGTATCTGGGTCTTCAGCAAGGACTCACTTTGGCTGCCACAATGCCAGCGTCTCCCACGCACTGTGAGGTTCCATTCCCTTTACAGCTTCCCAGTAGTTTTTCTTTCCCAGGCCTGCGGAGTCTCACCCTACACGGTGTGGCTTTGTATTGACCAGATTCAGTGAGCTCCATGCAGATTTCTGGAACCTCTGTGCACAGCTCCCTCCTCTCCATTAGTTTGTTCCACAGATTCCAGCTCTCACAGTCCCAAACTCCAATCTGCTTCCTCTGCCCAGTGACAGCTGCTCTGTTTGGGTCCCTTGCTGTGCTGTGGTTTGAGACTAGCCGGCAGGTGGAGATCCAGGTGATTGTGGGGCTCATGTTGTGTGTGTCCCCACTCACGGGTCACAGCCCCATGCCATCCAATGCCAGAAAGGGTTGCTTCATGTGTTTTGCTCAGTTTCATAGCTTTCTATCAGAAGAGGTAAATATGGCCCCTGTTACTCCTTTGTGGCCAGAACCAGAGGCCTTCTCTATGTGTCCAGACCTGGGTCAGCATCCCAGTTCTGCCGCTTCCTGGCTCTCTGACGGGAAACAGCTTACTTCACCTCTCTGAGCCTCTATCCAAGCGTCAGGCTGTTGAGAGAACTGAATAAGACAAAGCAAACCTGGCCCCATGCGGGGCCTCATTCCTGCATTTCTCTTCGCTGGTGAAGTTGCCCACCACTTGGAACAAAAATCCCTGCTGTCCTTTGCAAAGGGACTCAAGCATATCATTGTCAAGGACTAAACCTCTGTATGGTCCTCGTCATAAACATCATGTTGTTCAGCTGATTTTAGAATGGTTTCTGGTTTCTTTAGTAGAGGCAGAAAACTCCTCGACTCTGAAGATCAGAAAACCAAGGCTGTGCAGTTGGTGACTTGTGAAGACATGGCCCAAGCCTTGAGCTTTGGCTGTAGGGCTTTCCTCGTCCAGGAGATGGGAGGCTGTTTACTCACCCGCACATGTTGCCCAGCCTCTCCCACGTGGCCCAGGGCTGGAGATGCAGTGGGGCGTGATGGAAAGACCACTGCTGCCATGGGATGTGTCAAGGTGGACAGTGCAACAGGGCAGCTCACTCCGGGGTGGTCTTTGAACGATGTCTAAGACCCTGGGCCCATGGATTGGCCGCCTTCTGTGGATCCACCATTCCTGGAACTCCTTTCAGACCAGAGGGGCGGCGGAGACACCCCATCCTCCCCAGGCAGTACAGTCAGGGATGAGCAGTTCTCCACTGAACGTCCATCCTCAGCGGTGACCCAGAGAGCTGTGGGTTCCATTCAGCGATTCCAGGGCAGTCGGCCCTGCAGGAGCCTCTTGCGGGGACGTCCTTATTAGTGTCTTCCCACATTGTCCACTTAAAAAAAAAATTGTTGTTGACCTTTATTTAATTGATTTATTTTCATGTGGTGCTGAGGATGGAGCCCAGTGCCCCACACGTGCTGGCAGGCACTCACCCTGAGCCCAGCCCAGCACCCCCTTGTCCACTTTTAATATGTTCTTTGCCAAGTGCATTCCTTTCATTCCTCGTCTTCCTCTTTTCACTTCCCAGCGGCTCTCTGACATCGACTTTGCCATGGTCGCACAGCCATGTGCAGAAGAGCGCCCCAAGAAGCCAGCCCGGCCCCGGGGTTCTTTTTTTTCCCCCCGATTCTTTCTCCTATTTAAAATTTAACAGGTGTCTTCTGTTCCTCTCTCCATCAGTGTGCTGCGGGCAACTGCTGAAAGAGTTGGTGGCAGACAAGTCAAAAATCGGCGAGCTCATCTGGTCCTTCTTGGAAAAGAAGGTGACAGGTAGGCCAGGCCTCCCGCTACCTGCCACCACCTTGGCTGCAGAGGGAACGCACTCCGCGCTCAGTGCTTGAGCCCTGGGGACTCAAGGTCGGGGGAGACACCTGGGAAATGACGACTGGACATTCACGGGGGCAAAGGCCCACGGCCCATGCCTCAGCGAGGGGTTTGTGGATATGGTGGGTATCACTGGTGGTCTAGAAGGTTCTTGTTTCTCAAGAAGGTTTGCTCCCCAAAACTGGTAACATGGAGAGCTGGGAGAGGCTGCAGAGCCTCCCCGGGCCTTTACTGCGTGGTGAGCAGCAATCGGCAGCAGGGGCAGGAGGTGCAGAGGGCTCTGCAGATGTGAGGACAGGCCAGCCCCATGGTGCACAGGCCACTGGTGCTCAGGGGGCTTGGTGGGGAGCAGGACTGGATCTTTCCAGGTCCCCACTGCCATCTGTGATCTGAAAGTACTCTGCATCTGACCCCTACAATGTCATCTTCAAGCTCATCTTCCTGAGGCCACAGAGGAGGCATGGAGGGCACCAAGCTGCTGAGGACATACAGTCAGCTCATGGACAGATTTATTTATTTACTTAGGTTCTGGGGATAGAACCCAGAGGCACTCAACCACCGAGCCACATCCCCAGCCCTATTTTGTATTTTATTTAGAGACAGGGTCTCACTGAGTTGCTTAGGGCCTTCCTTTTACTGAGGCTGGCTTTGAACTTGAGATCCTCCTGCCTCAGCCTCCCAAGTTGCTAGGATTACAGGCGTGCATGACCACGCCTGGCTCGTGGCCAGATTTTGACAGACCCTGTATCTCTTCCCTGGGGCAGTGCACTTTCCACGCACCCGTGCATCTCTTGCACAAGTGTTGTGGCACCTCCACACAGTCGTGCAAGTTCAGGTATCATGTAATGTGAACATGTGGTTGTCATGAAGAAAATCAACCCCAAGCCTGGTGGCCACACCTGTAATCCCAGCCACGAGGAAGGCTGAGGCAGGAGGATCGCAAGTTCAAGGCCAGCCTGGGCAATGGTATCTGAGATCCCCATCTCAAAAATACAATTTAAAGAAGAGCTGGGATGTTGCACAGTGGTAGAGCTCTTGCATAGGAAGCTCAGGGCCTGGATTCAGGCCCCAGAACTAAAGAAAGAAAGACGAAGAGAAGGGAAGGGAAGGGAGAAAATGACGCCCCTGAAGCTGCCATCCTAGCTGGCAATTGGCATGTCGACTGGGCCATTTGCCAGCAGGGTCCTTGCTGCCGTCTCCTGCCACTTTCTAGGTAGAGGAAATTAATGAGGAAGCAGGCTGCCGGCTCCAAGCACCAGCTGAGCGTTGCCTGGGGGACACATCCTGCCCTGGCTCTCCCAAGGTGTCCTAGTCCCCAGGGTGAAGTGCAAGTGAGCAGAGTAAGATTCATGAGACCCCTGATCTGTGCAGGGGTAGGTCAGAGTGGGCCCGTTCCAAAGTCACTGAGGGACACCCAGAATGGCATGGAGGTGAGATGGCCTGGTGGCATGAGAACAGTCGTGCATCAGTGCTTCCCAGTCTGGTTCCAGTTCCAGGGCTGCCCCCACAGCCGTGTGGCCCCAAGAAACCACCATGCCCTCTGGAAGCCCCAGCTTCCCTGTGAGACGGAGGTAGGGATCCCTGCCTTGCCGGGTGGTCATGAGCACCGGCTGGAATGTGCATGGGCAGTGCCCCCGAGGGGTGCCGCAGGGCAGCTGCTGCCACGGGAAAGTGGCCATGGCTGTGTCACGCTCCTAAGGAAAGCAGCATGGCTTCTCTCCAGCACCGTCACAGGTTTGGACACGTCCCTGGTCATCTCAGGGTAGATGACAGGTTGGGTCCAAGGTCATGCCCAGGAACAATAGGGACATGTAGTACTGCCCTGATGTCCCCACTATGGTGGCACATACCTGCTTCTTCAGGAGTCGCCAGACATCTGTTTGCTGTTGCTGCTGTGATAAGCCCCCACTTTAAACAACAGGAAGTGTTCGTCGAGTTTCCAGGTGAGCAGCCCTCCAGTCAGGCTGCTGTCAGGGCTCTGCTCTTCCCGAGGCTCCAGGGAAGAGTGCTTCAGCCTTTCCCAGGTCCTGGAGGCCACCTGCATTCCCCAGCTCCTGCCCCCTCTTCCTCCTGAAGCCACCAGCATGCTCCTCTGACTCACCCTTCCTGCCTTCCTCCTGTGAGGACCCCACCCAAATAGTCCAAGGTAACCTGTCTCAAGAGCCTTGACCGAGTCACATCTGCAAATCCCTTTCCCACGTCAGGCCGTCCGTGTATTCACAGGTACCAGGGGCTCTGGGGCTGGGGAGCATTGTTCTTCCCACCAGAGCTAATCACCTGTATCTTTGCAATCTGTTAAGTGCAAAAAATTTGTTTTTGACTAACATGGTTTTTGTTGTTGTTTAGTTTGGGGTTTTGTGGTGCTGGGGATGGAACCCAAGGCCTTGTATATGCTAGGCACGTGCTCTGCCCCTGAACTATAGCCCCAGCCCCAAAACTTACTTGTTTCAAATTGTGGCCTCTTGATTGCTAGTGGTATTGGTAAGATCGACAAATTCTGATGAGACAGTCGGTGTGGACTTCATCTCTTGTGAGTTGCCCTTCTGTGGCCTTGGCTTGCTGACCCGTATGGATCTTTGCTTGCTCTTTCCTTCTATTTTTCAGTGCTGCAGTTCAAACGCAGGGCCTCACACTTGCTAGGCAAGTGCTCTACCTCTAGCCACCATTTTTCAATTAAGCTTTTTTTTTTTGTAATTGGTTTGTAGATGCTCTTTGCATATTAGTGTTATTTAAGTTTTCCATTAATTTATGTATACCCACATGCTATATTTTATTTATATATTTCAAGTCACATCATAAGCTTGTGCAGTTTCAGCAATTGTTGGGGAAGGTGATGTCACAGCCCTTAGCTCTTAGATGCCCTGGAGCGTTGTGGTCCTCAAGGAGGCTGTACTAGGATGTTGATTTGATTCTTTCTGAGGTCATGAGCACTTGACCTTCTAGTTTTCTTCCTCCATGCCCATCACCATCTGACCGGGAAGCCTCATCACCTTTTGCCTCCCAGGGCGCTGGGCACCTGCAGTGGCACAGCCTAACAGACCGTCAGGTACGGGCCCCACAGCTTTCACTTACCCTACCAGCATCTGTGAGGTGAATGGGAACAATTGCTGTTCTTCCCTTTATGGAGACAGAATTTCCCTGGGCCCATCTGCGCCTTAGGCACAGCTGGCTGAACCCACCCACCCCCAAGAACAAACCCAGGGAGTGCCAGTGGCAGTCCAGGTGCAGAGGGTTTTGGTTTGTTTGGTTTTTGCTTTTTCGGCGACTACCCAGGAGACTGAGCGCGCCTCCACATTCCCTGTGAAGTCGGAGAGACCTGGGTAGCTTCCACCTTCAACGTTTTGTGCTTCTTTTCCTTGCAAGGCTTTGTGTTTGTTTAGACTATGTAGCTCTATACTTTTGCTCTTCCTACAAAATTAAAGACACAACAACAACCAGTATCATATCTTCCTAACAGAAGCAATAAATCCTGTCATCTCGCTAATCCTGATCTTGCAGGGATAACAAAGAATGCATTTACATTCATAACCACTAACAGGGTCTCATTAGTGGGATGTGGAAATGCCGCAGAGAAAACCAGAGCTCTCGGTTGGCCAGGGAGGAGCCCGGCACCACCCAGGCTTGGCAAGGACCACCCAGCCACTGGCAGACTGAGGAAGAGCATTTAAATGATTCTCCATTGAACTCGGGTTTGAAGAGAAGGTCTGACTGAATGGGGAATCTACCCAGCCAACCACAGCCTTGCTTTTTTCGGAGTAACTGCTGTTGGTGGCTTGGCGGAAGCTGCCCAGGTCCTGTCTAGAGTATCAGTGATGTCTGTGACTCAGGGTCCCCCTGCTCTGGGTGCACCTGCTCAGGTTTTGTGTGGTGAATAGTTGTGTCCCTTGCCCACACCCTGTGTTCTGAGCCCAAGAGGGGACAGTCCCCAAAGCATCAGGGGTGCCATGGGCTAGGACCTTGCATGGAGCTGCGGCTGGGATCTGAGGCCATGGTTGGGCTTTCTAACATACCCTCCAAGGTCAGCTCTGGGTAGCCACCCAATGCATGGCCACATATTGGTGGGGACAGGGAGATGGTGCCCAGATCTGCCTCAGGAAGATTGCTGACCAAGTGGAGGCAGAAGTGGAAGGGGGTCACCTCCACACCACCCCAAGACAGAAGGTCTACCCAGAACACCCAAGGACAGTTGTTGGTACATCTGCTAGACTTCAGAACTTCTGGAAGAGGGAGGCTATGGCTTCTTCCCCGTCTCCTTTGGGGGTCCACTCAGGCATCTCAGAGTTTACCTTTTACCTCCCCGGGTGCATTTTGGGTATCTCTACCCTTGGTGCTGGTGGCGTTTCTGGGAGCCTGGGAGAGCACCCAGACCCTCCCCGATAGGCGCCCACATGGTGCAGGGAGTGTGGCTGCTGGAGAGGGTATTGTAAAGACAGAGGCCTCAGTCAGAGGGCTGGCGTACGTCACCACCTGAGCAGACCACAGTCCAGCTGCCCGTCCTTGGCAATCCCAGGCCAGACAACGTGGATGCTTCCTGGGGACACACTCCTTGCCTCTCTGGGCATTAGGCCTCCTCTGAGGGGACTCTGCTCTGCCCATGCTGCTGGCCTCCTGCTTACTTTTCACATGGTGGGGATCCCTGGAGTGGCAGGCTCCTGCCCAGCCACCCACCTGGAGCCGTGTGTGCCAAGGTGCCATTCTGCTTCTGTGTGCACCTCGCCACGCTGGCTGGCTGGAACAGATCCAGAGTCACCTTCCCTCGGCGAGCCACCTCCTCTTGTCCCCCCACCAGGCCTCTGAATTTGAGTCCCAGCTGTGACCTCTACGGACTTGGTTATGTTCCTTTCTGTCCTCGCGAGTGCTGCCAACACCTCCTTCTTTGGAATCAGCCACAGAATTAATAACTGTGCTGTTTTCCCTTCTTTCCACATTTTCCGGGCAAGGGACTCCAGGGCCCCATCTAATCTCTTGATGCCGGGCTCTTGGTGGTGGTACCATGGACAGAGGGACAGGGAGATGCGTATCGTGTGCCCGGGGCTTTGAAATGTAACGGTCTGCCCTCCCCGACTCGTTTTGACTCAGCCGCAGTGAGCAGGACAATCGGTTCCCGTGGGCTCCACGTGGCCTTCTCCATGCGGCCACCTCCAGCGCAGTCGACGGGGGTGGTCTGCACGGGAGAAGCAGGGTAGAGCGTGAGCCACGCAGCCTTCCTCCCGGAATGCTCCTGTCACTGTGCCTGAGTGAGACACCAGTCAAAGCCAGTCGCGGCTTTTGGAAAAACAAGTCCTCAGCCATTTCTGTGTCGGCTGAACCGAGGCTGTTGGCGCGACGTCCTCTGACTGCTTGTGCACCCGGGATGCGGGCAGAGTCTTGTTCTCTCCAGAGTCGGGCAGGGGAGCCACTCGGTCTCCGGAATCGTTCTCATTCTTGCAGGTTGCTCAGGCTTTCTCCAGGGCTCGGCTACCCAGGGACAGGATTAAAACCAGCCAGAGGCCATTCTTGACCTTCTGGTTTAAGTCTTTGCTCTGCATCTGTGAGATGCTCATCTTGAGCCCCTCCATAGCATGCTCAGAACGTGGTGGAAGGGTCAGGGCCCAGCCAGCCAAAAAGTGACCCTAGGGTTCTGGCTCTTCTCGTCCCCCATCCCTCCTGGAGTGGAGGACAACCACTCGTCGGAGCCCCCCACAGGGGCCTCTCTGGTCAGTTTGCAGTGCGCCCCTAGCTCACCTGCCCCTGACCGACAGTAGGGCAGTTCGCAGACTCCTGGACCCGCACCTGCTCAGGTGTGAGCACGGCCATTTAATTGGTGTGATAACTTTCCCCACAGCCGAAGTCCTGGTGTGTGGATGAGAGCGCGGAAGGCAGATCATTATGAGCGTTACCTGCGCCCCCTCCCGCACACCCCTCCATTTCCTAAACATTCCAGTCTGGAGAGGGTCCCTGATGGCCTAATAGAGCCTGAGGAGAGGAGGGGACTCGAGGGAGACTGGAGGCCTGACTCGCGCTCTCTGGTAATGAGTTCTCACCCCGGCAAACACTGCCAGCCCAACACAGCTGGGTGGTTACCCGCAATTTCCAGAGCTTTCCCCTCGTCCAGGTCCCAGGCGGCCCAGATCAGAGCCCAGCCCACGTGCTTCATTTTTTAGGGGAATTAATATTCTCGGCACTAAATGCACACTAAAGATCCGACAATAGACCTGCTTTTCTCTTTTGTTAAAAACTTGCAAAGAGTTGCCGAGTTGAAAGACGAAGTAAATCTCCCCATCTGAGCAGGAAGCGGATGCTGTTTCTTGTTTGGAGCGGCGCAGCCTGGCGAGCTGAGCCGTCTTCCTGCGAAGGGGAGACCCTGGGGGACCTCTGCCCGCTGCCAGTGAGGCTTCCGCGTGGTGTTTGTAGGAGCTGAACACAGCGCATGCCTCTCTAAATAATTTACCAGTTGATTAATAGACTCACAGGGGTATAATTAGTGGAGGGAGAGACAGTGGGCACCGTAACCAGCACAGCGCTTGGGGGAACGGGAGCCTTTATTTTTTTGCAGAAACTTTCTAGGGTGCTGGGCGTTTGAAGATAAGTTGGGAAGAGCTCAGTGCCTCTTCCCTTTTGAAGTGGAAATAGGACAGTTTGAATCCGTCGAGTTTAATTTTTCACAAGCTTTAGGGGCCCCGTGGAGCAACTCCCTTTTTATTATTGAAAAAAAACTCTACATTTTTCTTTCATTTTTCTACACACACACACACACACACACACACACAACCGTGCAGTCCAAGCGGTGAGTCATAAACACACTAATTTACTTTTTTATTCAATGTGGGTTTCCCCACCCTGCCTCCCCCAGATATGTGTTGGCGTGTGTCCCTCTGGCGTCCCCCCGCCGGAGGCCCCACTGGAGGTGGCCCGGAGGTTGATTAGTGGCTGCCCCCTGTAATGTATGCATTTTCAAGGAACCCTCACCTCGGCCTGACAATGCTTTTGAAGTAGCTTCTTTTTTCAAGTCAAACTTTTGACTTTTCCGCTGGGATTGCTACAAAGATTTCCTTATGGAAAATAGGTAGGAGTCTTTTCAGCCTGAGGAAAGCCACAGCTGAGCTAGCCAAACAGGGCTCGGTGGTCCGTGAGGGTGTGAAAGTACTGTTTGCATTCCGAGGACCCCCAAGGACCCCAGGGCCTGTTAATGAGCGCATGAGCGCAGTCGGGTAAAGGGGTGGAGGCGCGTCCCCCTGTGCGCATCAACAGGTTCGCACCCTGCGAGAGTTGGCTCCTTGTTTTCTTAACTAGTTCTTCCCCGTGACCTAAGCGAGGTCCTGCCAGAGGGGCAGTGCCTGGCACGGAAAGGTCAAGAGCCTTTAGTTCAAAGGCTAGTCGAGCAGAGAAACTGAGGCAGTGAGGTCTTGATTCATTCCTGTGTCCATCCACCAACGGGCACCGTGGCACAGGTCAGCCCTGTGGGGCAGCCTGTCCTGCTAGGCCGATGCCTACCAAGTGCTTGCTGAGAGTCAGGGATCTGGTTCAACACACACACACACACACACACAGCTAAACCCAGAGCCCAGAGGTGCAAGGTGCCCTCCTGCTCTGGCCAGGGCTTCCGAAAGCATTTCCCTCTCCAGGGGCAGCCCTCGCGGCCTCAGAGAAGAACGAAACCTCCAACGCACTCAACTGTGAAATCGTCTCAGACAGGCCAGACCCTGGAGGCCCAGCCCTCGTTTCCAGGCAGGGGAGTTCCTGGTGCGGCCCAGGGCGGTGGAGCTGGAAGCCTCTCCCCTCTAGTAGGACATCTCCACTGACAGGGAGGACACTGACTTCTTTCTCCAAGGGATGCGGGTGGGGCCTGCAGAGGACAGAGCTGCCCCCCCAGTGACCTCCCACCGCTCTGTACCTACAGATCCAGGTCAGGGACAGGAGTTTTACCGGGCTTGTCACCTAGAAGCCAGCTCTGAGGTGTCCCTGTGCAAGGGATGAAGAGGGAGGGAGCCCAGGGACCACTGCCGCAGCTTTGCACCTGTCTTCGCTGCTCTGAGTGAGAAGGGGCAGTGAAGGGCAGTGGAGGACAAGGGACACTGGCAGACCAGACAGAGGGTGTGGGAGGTGGGAGGTGGGGGAGGAGCTTCCCAGAGCATGGAGGAGGGAAGTGTCTGTCCCTCCTCCCTCTTTCCCAGGCTGTCCGAGCTCCCAGGGTGGAAGGGGGGAGGGAGGGCTTCCTCCTATGGCCCTGTCCCTGATCTTGGCCGCTACCGCTCTGATTCCTCCCAGGCTGCCAGTCTTGGCTGGGTTACTGGGAGGCAAGAGGGACTTTGTTAGGGACCCCACACGCTCCAGAATCCCTCCATTTCCGCTCATGCCGTCTGTCTGGATGACTCTGCTCCACAAGTGGGTGGGGCTGGGAAGGTGACTCGGTCCCCAGCACTGACATGCCTCAATGGGGGGGAGCTCAGCCAATATTTGTGAACAAGTGAGTGACCATGTGGCAGTGGATCTGGGTCCCTGGGTGTGGACAGTGCCAGGCACCGTGCAGGTGAGACCCCTTCAGTCTTGAGGGAGGCGAGAGATGGGTTCCGGGGGCAGCGTGCAGCCTGACGGGCTCCTAGAGAGGCAGTGAGTGTCGGTGCAGAGGGCACTGATCGCAGGCTGCCTGGACGCACCGGGGCCGTGTGGCCTCAGCAGGAGCCGCTGCTTCCACATCTGTCCCGTGAGCACCCAGAGGCTCCCGGTCGTCGGTTGCCACGTACGTACCACGGAAGCCCAGTGCACGGCGCCAGCCAGCCGGACTGACTGCTGTGACTAGTCGAGGCCCTCGTCGTCATTGCAGTGGTGGTGCCGAGGGCAGGGGTAGCCAGTCCTGTTGGGCACACGTACGTTTCATATAGGGACTCCTTTTGGTCTCACTCCTTCTGTGACTGCCACCAGCTTTGGGTGGTTGGTCTCTGTGGTACCCAGGAACTGGTGAAGCCCCAGTTTACCCTGACCCTTGGGCCCCAGTGACCTACTGGGGTGCAACAGGCTGCCCCACAGTCTAATGGCATGAAATGATGATGGTTTCTGATTTAGTGGTAAGGATCTGGGGCAGGGTGGCAGGAGGGTTGGCTGCTCAGCACCGACGTGGGTGTAGCTGGCACAGTTGGAACCACCAAGGAGCAGGCCCCGCCTCGGCACCTCAGTTTGGCCGTCCAGCTGTTTCCCTGGTCTGTCTGCACATTGCATCCGCTGGGGCTGGGGTACCCAGCAGACTCCTCACTCCCAGCCCGGCCATCTCCCTGCAGCCCCCAGGGGGCTGCTTGGATTCCTCATGGCTTCCCGGCTGCAGGCCAGCACCTCCTTACTTGGTGGCTGGCTTCCCTAGAGCCAGCACTCCCAGGGGTCCGGGGATAGCAGGGGTGAGAGGCGCTGATAAGCCACAAAGCTCCTGAGGACCCAGCCTCAGACACAGGGCAGGGGAGTTAGCCCTTCCTCCACGGTGAGCAGGGTAGCAGCGAAGGCTGGGTGCTGGGATTACAGGCGTGCGCCACCGCACCCGCCCTTACAATTCTTAGAAGCTGGACCTCTGCTCCCTGGAGACTGAGAATCCAATTCTGTTCCTTTCTGAAAGGACTTTTCAGTTGGATTTAAATGCAAACTCCAAGCTAATCTAATGATAGCGGGGTGGCCTTGGGCAAGTCCTTTCCTCTTCCCGTGCCTGTTCCCCGACCTGTGACACGGGATGCTATCACTCCTTCTTTCACAGGATTGTTTGACGGCTACCTGAATGAATATTGTGTTGGGGTGAATTCATGTTTAGACCAGAGCTGGGCTCCTGGCTCTGTAGTGCACATGCTCACTGCATAAGTGTATCGTTGTGCCTTCTCTATCCCGGAACCCCAGGCTCGTGGCCCCAGTTCCTGCTTTCCCATCGTGGGGGTGGGGGGCGGGGAAGGCACTGCCTCTGAGCCCCACATTCATTTGAATGCAAGGAAGATCGTGTTCCTTAAGCTCTGCTCTGCGGTGTGGAAGTCAAGCCCCTCACCTCGGCAGTCCAGGCCACCACGCCACTGTCTCTCACTTTCCCAGAGACTCTCAATTCCATTGAAAGAGGTAAAAATGCATTTTGAGATAAGAATGATGATCAGGTTGCTGTAAAGGGCGCGCTAGCTAGCGAAGCATTTTTGTTTAAGAAGTCATATTCATTTGCTAAGTGCAGCACCAGATTTGTATAGAATGCCCATTGTGTGTGTGTGTGTGTGTGTGTGTGTGTGTGCGTGTGTGGTGCTGGGGATTGAACCCAGGGCCTCGTGCTTGCGAGGCAGGCGCTCTACCAACTGAGCTACACCCCAGCCCCAGAATGCCCATTTTTGAGTGGACTTCATTCAGCAGAGACACTGAGTGTCCACCGTTGGCAGCTCTGCTGCGGAGGATGGGCGTGTCAGCGCCACGAGGGCGCCTTGATGCTGTCTGGGCTTTTTGCACAGGGGGTGGTAGAAGGCGGGCAGCCACTCTGAGGGCCCCAGAACCCAGAGCCCGGCGAGTGTACTGCCCTGGACTTGAAACCCTCCAGCGTTCCAGCACCGTCACTTCTCAGCGCTGCTTCTTTCCCTCTGAGTGCCAGTAGGAAGGAATGCAGATGTTACATAGAATGCAGCGGCCTTAGAGTCGTCCGCTCAATCTTGTCCCCGGGGCCAGGCCCAGTGAGACAGGGGCTTACAGGGGAAAGGGGCCTAAGTTTGCCTCGGAGGCCGCTCGAGCCCCGGGCTGTGGCCCTCCCTTGCAGCTCTGGGGCAGGTCCTCCTGGCCTGGGAGAAGCTCGCTCGGCGCAGGCTCCCTGACCGGCCAGCAGGTGGCACTACATGACAAACAAACAGCCTTGCTGCGGGAAGCTCCGGCGGCCGCCCTCGGCCCAGCAGGTCCAAGGCGCTCCCGACTCCCGACTCCCGGTTGCAGCAGTGGGGAAGCTGCGGCTCAGCGGCCAGGAGTCGGTGCCACCTGGAGAGTGATTACCTCCCAGAAATCCTTAATTCAGCTCTCATCGAATTTCAGGGATATTAAGCAGGGCCCTGAGGCGCAGCCCCAGCCTTGGGCAGAGCTCCCGGCTCCGCCTTTCTGGGGAAGAGAACCTTGGGGGGTTGCTACCCCTTTTCTTTGAAGCATCAGGATAATTAAAAGGAAATTAAAACAAGAACAAAAGCAGCCCTTCCTTCTCCTCCAGTTCTGTCCCTTTTCTGTCCAGCCCTCCTGGGTCCCCAGGGGCAGGGGCAGGGCAGCCCGGGAGCTGTGCTGGGGTGCTGGGAAGGGGGCAATTCCCATGGCATCCACGGACCTGAGGCCACCTTCACAGTGACTTCAGGAGGGCTGGAGGAGGGAAGGAAGCTGGAGAGTGAGCGGGTGTGGAGGAAGGGCGGGTGAGGTGTGGGGTGCAGTGTGTGGAGGGCGTGGGTGTGAGTGCACGGGAACGGGCTGTGTGCGCAGGTGTGTGTAGTGTGCTCAGGTGGGCTGTGGGGTGTTGCAGTGTCAGCAGGGGTGTAGGGACTTGTGGTGAGGTGTCCGGCTCTTCCCCGAGGGTCCCAGGGGGCCTGGGAGGCTGCCATCAGCCTTGGGGCCTTTACCTTGGGGCTGAGGGAGCCCTTTCCTTTCCTCTGCCTTTGGTCCTTCCTCTCTGAGAACCCTGTGACCTTAGTGCCCAACCTAGCCCAGCCTCGGGACCCTAAGTGATGGGCAGAATGCGTGGCCCCCAGGACTCGCAGTGACACAGACAGCAGGCTGCAGTGCAGGGGAGCTGCGGTTTCCAGGGCAGGCTCCCGGCAGCCTGGCTGCTCCTGGGGCCTCCACAACTCCCACTCCCCCACTCTCGGAGCTGGACATGGCTGAGGATGACCTCGGAGGCCCACCAGCCAGCTGGTAGGAGTCAGTGCCATCCAGTTCCATTTCAGGGGCAGCCAGACTGGAGCTGCTGCTGCTCGTGTCTGAAGTGTGGGATGGATGTGCATGAGGAGGAAGCTTGGTGTGGGGCCCGCCTTTGAGACAGGAGTGCAGCCGGGGAGGTGGGTAGAGGGGGGACCTGGCAGGTCTGCAGGGCCTCGGGGCAACCCCCTGCCAGGATGTCTCCCCATCAACCCTGTGCCAAGCACCCCCCCGCCAGCAGCTTCATTCAAAATTGAGTTTTTAATGAACTCAAGGCCAACTTGAGGGCTGCCATCTTTCATGGAAGAGCTCAAGAGAAAAAATAAAAATAAGAAGCTAAATTGTAGCGTGGCCTCAAAAAGGGATGGGTACTAACATCCTGCACTTCGCTGAGTCCGGGGCTGGCAGGACGTCGGGGAGGGAGCCCTTGGCGTAGCTTGTAGGAAGGCTAAGATGTTACCTGTCAAACCCAGAAATCAGGCCCAGGCGCCTGACTTGGTGGCGAAAGACTTCAGACAGCCCTGAGAGGTCTCTGCGGGGAGGGCAAAGGTAAGTGGCGCTGCCAAGGGGGCTCTGCACTCAGCAGCCCCAGCGTGGGAGCTGGCCCAGCAAACCTGTTGTTGTGAACGGCTGGTCGAAGCCGGGCTGGGAAAGTGAGCGAAAGGCCCACAGGAAGAGCCGGCAGTGGGACAGGCAGAGAGCAGCCGCCTCTAGGCCAGTGCAGACGCCAGGCGGGGTCTGGGTTCTGGGGGTCCCCTTCCCCTGGACTGTGCACATTGCTGGTGGTAAGAGAGGCTGCCTGGGCAAGGGCAGTGGCCTCCAAGGCAGCGTCGCAGCCCCTTTCACCTCCTCCCAAGTAGGGCGACACAGCCCGTCTCCCCAGGGGAGCCCCTGGTGACACATGGGGATGGTGTGGGAGACGACCACCGCACTCCTCGTCCCTGCAGCTCTGCAGGACTCCGCCTCCTTCAGGCATGGTTTCCTTTCCTTGAAAGACAGCACCGGGCTGGGCTGGGCTCAGTGGTGGGCTCCTTATCCAGAGCACTCGAGGCCCAAGTTCATCCCAGAACCAGAGCGGGGACCGGCAACATGCTTCTAAGCCGATTTTTAAATTGTAATTATTAATGCATAGAATTCACACAAAATAATGGGTTTTATTGTGACAGTTTCATACATGTGTGTAACATATATGGATCGTATCTACCCACCCTGCTACCCTCTCACTCCCCTGTCCCTTCCTCCTTCCTGTCTGGTCCCCTTACACTGTTCATGTCAGCTTTTTTTCTAGATACCACATGATCGAAAACATGTGACACTTGTCTTTCTGTGTCCTGTCTTTTGTCTCTAGCTCTATCCATTTTCCCGTAAATGATATGGTTTCATTCTTTTTTATGGCCAAATAATACTCCGTGCCACATTTCTTTTACCCATTTATCCAAATACCAGTGTGTGTGTGTGTGTGTGTGTTGTTGTTGTTGTTGTTGTTGTTGTTGGGTCTTACCCATGCTAGGAAGCCTTTTGCCACTGAGATTTTTATTTGATTTTAAATCAGGGTCTTGCTAGGTTGTCCAGGCTGGCCTTGAACTTGGGATCCTCCTGCCTCAGTCTCCTGAGCAGATGGGATTACAGGCGTGTGCCACCCGCCCAGCTCAAACAGCACTTTTTAAATGAAAAGAGAACAATGCTCCTTTGGGGACCCATGGCCGGCACACTGAGCCCACTGAGCCCACACTGATGCACTCGGGACCACCCCTGCTGCATCTGGAACCACCCCAGCGGCCCAGAGACCCCAGCAAATCCCAGGCATCAGCAAGTGTCTCTCAGCTGCTTGTTCACCTCAAGAACAGGTCACTGTGTGTAGATGGAAGAGATCACAGAGAGCAGCGTCTTCCTGACCAGCCTCCATTCCCTCAGGATCTATAAGGCTCGTCCCTTAGGAAGGGAGACTCGGCTAGGACAAGAGGGCGCCAGGCTGGCTCCCTGTGAGAGCAGGCAGCGGCTTTATTGGTCACTTGCAGGGCGGGCGTGTTGGTTGGCATCAGCTGGAGCCCCGTGCTAAAGGTGAGCCCAGCTGTTCCCGAGGACGCACACCAGCACCCGGCCTCAGCGGGGCAGCGCCCACCCTGGTGGGGCAGCTCAGCCAGGCCTCCTGGGTCTGCTGTCTGGCCATGAGCCGAGGCCCTGCAGTGCGTTTGTCCTGGACCCTGGGGTCCCAGTCCAGGAGGGCAGGCGTTAAACAGGAGCCACATCGATGATGACTGACGGATGCATGATTGTCACCAGTCCTGCCAAGAAGCGTTGGGAGTCCTCGTTTTCCTGCCTCCTGGAGAGGGGCTTGTTTTGGTTTCTGTTCAGGCTGGACTCTGTTTCTGCCGTCACGTCTGCCCCCGGCCGCTCTCCCTACTTCCCCCACAGCCCTGCGTGTTTCCAGCCAGGACTGTATTGACTGTGTCCTTGTCCCCGCTTCATGCTGCAGCCCTGAGCTCCGCAACCACAGTGATCGTTGACTCATGAGCATCAGGTGGTGGCCGCTCCTCTCTCCTATGTCAAAACAGTGACATAAACACACGTTTAGATCAGACCTCTTCCAAGAGCCAGCGTGAGCTGCTCCTCCCAGGTGTCCCATCCGAGGATGTTCTATCAGGGTTGCCCAGTGCCTCGTTGCTCGGGTGCGCGGCCTCGGTTCAGGCTGTCCTCTGGGATGGACTTCTGCACGTCCAGTTTCACTGCTGTGAGCAATGCTGAAGTGGATCTTTGCACACCTCTCTCCTCCCTGTCCTGTCAGCTCCTCGGTGTGCATTCTTAGAATAAGACTGCTGGGTCAAAGGGCGTGTACTTTAAATTTTGATGCAAATTGGGAAGTTCCCTCCAGGTATCTTTGCTTACCAATAGGCCAAAAAAAAGGAGAAAAAAAAAAGAGTAAAAGGAAAGTCTCTTTGGAGGAGGAAAGGAAGCCTGTCTGGGGGACCCTCTGGTCCCCATTCTTCCCCAGCGGGGAAACCTTTCTGTACTGGGTTTTCCGTGGGTTTCCTGAGGGAGGGGCTCGGGAGCTCCAGGGCCACTGGGCAGTGAGGCGCTAGAACAGCTGAGGGCATGATGCGAGGGATCACACGCCAGCTGGCAAGTCACTTTAGCCGTGACCTCCTCAGGCCTCAGCTTGCCAACTGCAGGAGGGCCTGGGGATGGCCACGAGCTCTCAGGAAAGCAGCCACTCAAGGCGAGGCCTCCCTGGGCCCATGGACATTGAGTAGGTGGAGCACCATGCAGAAGCTTCCAGAGAAACTGCTGAAGGCTCCGTCACTGTTGCTCCCGCACAGCAGCCCTCCTGGGCCCACCTTCACAGCAAACAGTGGTAATATTTACCAAGTATTTCTGGGAAAATGAGTGCAAAGTGCAGGAGATGCAGTGCAAATTGCCAGAACGCAGTACATCAGCAACATAGGACATTTAATGAGTCTGGGAGGAAAGGTATGAATTTCAGGAAAATGTCAATCGCCACAATGTAAACAAGAGGCTTCTCAATGTCTCTCCTCCGTGGGACTTTATTTCAGTCTCCAGTTACAAAAGATTCTTGAGAGAGATTCGGGTCCAAGGATCAAGGAGGGGAGAATTGGGGCGGCAAGGGGCAGGGGTGCTTGTGGATCCAAATTAGCAGAGAGCAGCCAGGGCACTAACTAGATCCCATTTAAGGAACACTGAACTTTAGATGGGGCTTCGTGTTCTCCTGCGAAAGGTGCTTCAAAACTGGGTCCTGGTGGGGTGCTGTGACCTGAATGTTGTGATCCCCTCAAAATGCCTGCGTCGAAACCTAACCCCAAGATGACAGTATGAGGAGGTGGGGCTTCTGGGAGGTGGTCAGGTCGTTAGTGATAGGGGAGCTGCCCACACGTCACGGGAACCACCCTGGCTGCCCATGGTGTTGGGGTCTTGTCAAGGTCAGGGAAAGGTCAAGGTCACCCAGGGCATCCTCCATCTCAGGCAGACAGGCCTTTTCCACACCTCTTATTGCTAGGACTCTGAGGCAGCTGGAAACAGGTGTCTACAACCTTGTCCAGGTGGGTCCAAGGGGCTCCACCTGCACACACCTCTTCAGCAGGTCAGCCTGGGGCCAGGAAGGCCAGGAAGGCCAGGGAGTCCACAGGCAGAGCACCCACTCGCCCTCCTCTCTCTGCAGTCCCTGACAGCGTCATCCTGAAGATGCTGGCTGAGCGCCTGGACCAGCAGGACTGCGTGCAGAAAGGCTGGGTGCTGCACGGCTTCCCGCGAGACTTGGACCAAGCGCAGCGGCTGGACGGCCTGGGCTACGCTCCCAACAGGTGAGCCAACCTGCCAGCGCCCAGGCCTGCTTGTGCCCTGGCACGCTCCTCCAGGGCTCAGGGGACCAGGTCCACTTGACCGGGTCCAGTTTACAGCAGTCTTCTCGTGTTCTCGAAGTGGAATGGACCCTGGTCTGCCCATTCCCACCCAGCGCCCCACTTGCCCTGTGTGCTAGGGGTTGAGCTTGGGTTCAGATCCTGGCCTTCATGCTCCTTGCTGGCCCCGATGTCTTCATCCATAAATGGAAGTAAGAACCAGTCCTGCCTTCCTTGTGAGACTTGTGCAGATCCACAAATCAGCAGATCACTTGGGTTCCTTGCACTTACATCTTTGATACCTTGGTATTTGTCTCTATGCGGATATGCAGTGTGGGTCTTCTTTGTCCCAAATGGTCAACATTTGTTCCAAAACCATGTTGAATGTTGTTGAATCATCTGTCCTTCCTCCACTGCTTTGAACTTGAGAGGAGCCACAGTTGTAGGGAGTGTGGAAAGAAACGAAGACCAGCCAAGGCCAGGACTCTTTAGTCAGAGCTCCTGGTAGCAGGGGGCAGAGATTGCAGGCAGGCAAGGGGGCGAGGGCGGCTTCCTGCGGAGTGCAGGCTGCTGGCCTGCAGAGCTGGCCCGGCTCCCTCAGAGTGGGCATCCTGATGATGGGGAGGGGAGCGTATTTGGCTTTCTCTGCATTGCAAATGGTGGCAGAAGGAAGGAAAGCTGGGTCCTGACTCCTGGGCCGATGGCTCCTTGTTCGGTTTCCTGGGCGGTTGCTATGGATTGTGGGCTCCAGTTCTGTTTTTATATATGGTCTGGCCATTGTCTGTTTGCATGTCCAGCCTCTCAAAATACTTGTGTCCCTTTCTGAACTCTCTGTTTCCACCTGTCCGTTTCTGCGGCAGGACCACACTGCTTGGTTCATCAGCTTGTCCCATATTTCAGTAGTAAATGCAGGACAAGGCCCTCTCATGACTCTCTTGATTATCTATTTTATATACTTATTATTCCTGGTAAAGCTGCCCTGGGGATTTGAACGGGGGCTGCCTTCCTTTGTAAGCAGGTGTGCGGAGTCCAGCATGGGAGCGCTGGAACGAGCACGCTTTCCTGAGGCCACACTGGTAAGTGTTTCTGTGCGTTGTTCTCCGTGGTTGTTCTTGTTGAGACGGTGATGAAGTAATTTCTCCCCCTTATTTTCTTGGGTTTTTCAGGAGAACAGAAATGGCATTGATTTTCCCTTATTGATTCTGTGTTCTGGCCTCCTTCTAGAACCCTCTGCCTGTCCCTGGAGGTTTTGCAGTTGGTCCCCTGTCCCGACCCTCCTTTCAGCCGCAGGGCTTCCCTTGCGTGGCGCCCTGTTGGCTGGGCAGTGCTCGCAGAGCCAGGGCCTGGCCGAGGGGCTGTTCCCTGACATGAAGGGCTGTCTTGGGCGCCTCACTGTGCCATGGGCTTTTGGTTTGAGGGACATGCATTTGTTATCAGTTACAGAATTAGGGCTCCATGGATGTATAATGTCTGAAGGTGGCGTGGAATTTTATAAAGTCCCTTTTAAGAAAATTAAAATGTTTTTTCCTTCTGACATATTCGTGTGATGACTTACGTCAGCATGTTTTCTCCCAGTGAGTCAGGCTTCTGTCTTGGCCGGGTCATGGCATATTAGTCTTTCAAAACTGCTTGTGGCAGGTAGACTTTTGACCCTCATGACCTTTGCCCCCAGCTGTCATGCCTCTGAATGTTATGTGACAAAAGGGATTTTTCCAATGTAATCAATGTTACTGGCCAATTGACCTTAAAATAGAGCGGTCCCCCTGAAACATCTGGGTGGGTCAAAATAATCACAGGAGCCCTTAAAGCACGGAGGACAGAAGAGGAAGCTGGAGGGAGTCTAAGCAGAGGATTTGCCACACCTCTGCTGGCTCAAAGATGGCAGGGGGCCAGCAAACCCGGGAGAGCCACAGTCCTGGCCCACATTGGCCTTGGCCCACTTAGATCCCCTGGGTCACTGACCAACAGGAACTGTGAGATAACAAGTCTGAGAGACTTTAAGCAGCTACTATGTTGTGGCAGCATGAAGACTCTGGCCCCTGCTGGCTGGGCGCTGGGTGTGTTCTCATCCAGGGTCACATTTACGTGCAGAATGTGGGCCGAGGTTCTGTGCTTGTGCTGTCAGGCGTCATGGCAGGGCGTGATGGTCCCCAGGTCCCCCTTCTCCCTCCTCATCGGGGAGAGTTCTTCCGGCTTCACGCTCACTGTTCCTTGGAGCGGGCCCTTTGGAGCAGAGGTGCTTGTTAACAACTTGGCTTTATTCACAGCATCTGTTCTACTTTAATTTCTCTCATTTCTCATGCGATGAGTCTTGCCCTAGAAAACCCCCCTTCTCCCCACCCGTGTCTTCAAGTGCATCAGCATGATTCTGCACCTCATGGGCTTTCTGCACCTGGGGTCATTTTTTCTTTATTATTGCTAATTTTATGTGATTTTTGTTCTTATTTTGAGGATTACTTTAACTACTAACCTGTTTTTTTATGCTTTTGTTTTCTTTTTCTGTTTTGTTGGCCAAGCTTTCCTTGGCCATTTATCGATTTTACTAATTTACCTGTATTGTATCTTCCTGAACTTTCGATTCTCTTGATTAATGACTTCTTTTTGTGCTGGGATTGTTTTGTTCTTTCTATAAAATATAAGCAAAATGCATAGACCATTCATTTTCTGTGTTTCTGGTTTAGTGCTGAAGTGGTGAAGGCTTTGAATTGTCCTCTCTTTGCAGCTGTAGCCGTACCTCCTGTTTTTCTTGTATAATGTTTTCGTTATTTTAAAGATATTCTGAGGGGATAGCTGAGTCTTCTTACACTTGAGAGTTGTTTAGGAGTTTGAACATTGTCATGTCTTTGGCATTTTGTTGTTATTATTTCAACTTTCATTATTAGTTTTTCACTTTACTATGGAGTATGGAGAAGTATGGCCTCAAATTTTTTGAAAGTTATCTGTGGATACTTATTCAGTAGGTACTTGAAAATTATATGTATTTCTAATTCAAAGTTATATATATTAAGTGGACCTTATTAATTTTATCATTTGGGTCCTCTCTCTCCTTACCTCTGTTGTTGCTCATGGGTGGTGGTAGTCTGGCTGCCATTAGTGGTGGCAATATGTCTATCAGTCCATCGAGGACTAAGTGATTTGTTACCTTCCCTTGAATACTGTTCTTTTTCCTTTTCATTGTATTTCTGAAGTTTTTACTTTGCGTGTTTTGGTGCTATATTATTTGGCACACGAAGGTTCATGTGAGTGAAGTGTTCAGTGTGAAATGTATTTTTGGTGATAGTGACGGTCTGAGACAGATGGCTGCTATTCATCTACTCCAACACTCCTTCCTCCCTTTTTCCACAGTAACGAAACCTGGATTTTCAGAGGAGCAGGTCAGTGTATTAAAAAAGAGACTCCACTTCCAGTCTTCCTAATAGCTCTAGGGAACAACAACACTAAGTACTGGCCAGTGAGCTACAACCATACAACCACATTGTTCTTCTAGAAAACCTGCTACGGGAGCTACCTCTGCTGAAGGAGTTGGATTTTTATCTGTTTTGTCTTTCTTTTCTTACCTTTTGTTTTTCCTAAAATTAATAACTGCTTTGCTTTTTAACTTACTGAGTTTTCTATATACCTATTTGTTGAAATTTCCACATATAATAGCCTCTCAGAACCATTTTCCACAACATCCATCATAGTATGTGATCTGTCAGTTCCAGTTTTTTCTTGGTGACTCCCATTACTCTCCTGTTTGGACTGGGTTTTCTCTGGCTTACTGCCCGGCAGATCTTCTAGGACTCTTCCATACTAAAATCAGAGGACCTCCCTTTGCCCTTCTTCGCATTGGAGCCCCTGTTTCCTGAACACACTCCTTTTTCCCATGCTCCCCTGGGTGGACATAGCACATCCTCCAGTTGCCTTCCAGGTAAAATATGGTTTGACAGCACCAGGCTCTCACACCTGAGTCACAGGCTGCCAATGTGAGGAGGAACCCTCCGCCTGCACAGTGCCATCCTGGGACCCCCACCCGCCGTCAACTGAAGGCTCCCTTCGCCTTCTCCCAGGTTAGATTTTTTATATGTGATTTTGCTGTTGATTTATTACATTGTTTTAAATGAGCACATCCACCAGCAGCTTCCTGGAAAAGGCTGTATGGAAGGTACTTTTTTTTTTTTTTTGGCACCTTGTGTGTTTGACAGTGTCTTTTTTCTGTCTCTTCAAACTTGTTGGATAGTTTGGTTGGGAAGGAATTACAGGCTGGAAATCATTTCCCTCCGAGCGTTGAATCTCCAGTGATGCTGTTAGGAAGTCCATTGCTAATGGGTTCCAGGGGCTTTCGTCCTTTCCTCTCTAGGAGTTTGTCTCAGGGTTCTGAAATCCCAGAGTGAGGTTTCCCTTACGTCCTCGGTATGGGTCTGATTTACTCCATTGTGCTGAACTTAGCTGGGAAGCCACGTCCTTGGGGTCTGGTGGTTTTCTCTCCGTACTTGGTGACCATTGCCTTCTCTTCCTGGGTTGTCTCTGGAGTGCCTGTTGTTTGGCACTGGATCTCCAACACTGCCCTTCAAACTTTGTTTTTTGTTTTG
>JAJEJO010000856.1:840228-876691 GCA_020662805.1 Glaucomys volans | reverse complement strand
GCTTCCTGGAAAAGGCTGTATGGAAGGTACTTTTTTTTTTTTTTTGGCACCTTGTGTGTTTGACAGTGTCTTTTTTCTGTCTCTTCAAACTTGTTGGATAGTTTGGTTGGGAAGGAATTACAGGCTGGAAATCATTTCCCTCCGAGTGTTGAATCTCCAGTGATGCTGTTAGGAAGTCCATTGCTAATGGGTTCCAGGGGCTTTCGTCCTTTCCTCTCTAGGAGTTTGCCTCAGGGTTCTGAAATCCCAGAGTGAGGTTTCCCTTACGTCCTCGGTATGGGTCTGATTTACTCCATTGTGCTGAACTTAGCTGGGAAGCCATGTCCTTGGGGTCTGGTGGTTTTCTCCGTACTTGGTGACCATTGCCTTCTCTTCCTGGGTTGTCTCTGGAGTGCCTCTGTTGTTTGGCACTGGATCTCCAACACTGCCCTTCAAACTTTGTTTTTTGTTTTGTTTTGTTTTGGTTTGGTTTTTTGGTGGTGGTGCTTCACACAGTCTAAGCATCCTTCTAGGTAACTTTTTTTTAATTTTGTTTTTTTAATATGTGGTGCTG
The DNA here is from genome assembly GCA_020662805.1 of Glaucomys volans. Taxonomy (NCBI): domain Eukaryota; kingdom Metazoa; phylum Chordata; class Mammalia; order Rodentia; family Sciuridae; genus Glaucomys; species Glaucomys volans. Next base: position 876,138 of record JAJEJO010000856.1, on the reverse strand, counting down.
AGAATCGAACCCAGGGCCTCACACGTGCCAGGCCGATGCTCTACCACTGAGCCCCAGCCCCAGTCCCCTAGATATTTTTTAAAATGTATTTTTCCCTCTTGCACTCTGTGTCTTTGGGAGTATTTGCAGAGTTCTCCTTTTATTTTCTCAATATTCCTTTTATAGTTTCTTGATCTTGCTTCACGGATTTACCTCTTGAAAACATCAACGATGGGCTTGTTTTTGGTGGAGGGTGAGGGAAGAGAGGTTTTCCCCTCCCACATGGTGTTTCGCTTGCTTTTTTCTTTCAAAATTCTGTTTCATTCTTCCTCAGCAGGCTTTCCTTCTCCTGGTGTCGGTGTCAGGCTACCCTGGGCCCACCCCCTTGTCTCCACTCAGGGAAACTCCTGGATCTCCTGGGGCCTCTCTCCATGGGGTCTTTCCCTCTGAGCTGCTCCCTTCCTCAGGAGGGTGCCTGGTCTCCTGCTGGAGGGCCAAGGCCTTGCCAGGGCCAGTGGGAGGTGGGTGGGTGAGAGGAGGCCTCTTGCTGCATGGGGTGGGCATATTTTTAGCCAATGCCCCTGTTTGAGCCTCAACTGTGCTTGGCCTCCTTCAACCTGAGCCTACACTGTCGTCCGTGGAGAATGCACCCTTCATTCTGAGCAGCCACAGCTCAGCAGGTGGGGTGAGGAGGGCGCTGAGCTTACTCTCTCCAGCAAACCTCAGGTGCTCCTGGCTGTAGCCACAGGTGCAATGGCGCCCACTCGGGGCTGGCACACAGCTGGGAGGATCCTCAGCTGTGCCTCTGCTGACTCGGGGCCTTGGATCTCTGAGGTGGCCTTGCTGGCAGCTGCTGGCCCACAAGGTGGCATTCCTCTGCCTGTTCTCTGTCTCTCCCCACACTTCCTGTGCAGTTTTGGGAGGAGACAAAGTTTGGTGCATGTTCTAATAAGCCGGGGCCTGGTGTCTGCCGTGCCTGCTGGGCCTGGTTCTCTCCCTCTTGGCTGCATCCCGTCTCCAAAGCTATTTGGAAGCTCTGGGGCTCAAGTGGAGCTGTAGACTTGTCCCCACTGTAGACAGAATGAAACTGGGTTTGATTTTAAAATATGCGATCTGAATGCCTTTTTCCTTGCATCCTTGTGTTTCCTACTTATTTTTACTTGTGCTGCTTTATCGTGTGCTTCATTAATTTCCTTCCTTTCCCATCCTTTCTTTAGGGCGTGTGCTTTCTGTGGGTTCTGTCAGTGCTGTTGCCAACCCTCCCCCTCCCCCATTCATTTAGAAGGTAATCTGTCAGCGCACCTGTAATCCCAGGCACGCAGGCGGCAGAGGCAGGAGGATTGCAAGTTCCAGGGCCATCTCAGTCACTTAGCAAGACCCTGTTTCAAAAAAAAAAAAAAAAAAAAAAGGGCTGGGTTGTGGTTGGTGTGACGGCCCCTGATTTCAACCCCAGTCCTGAAACAAATAGATAAAAAAATAAGTAAATAAACAAATCATCTGTTTCTAGTTCTACCAGTTTATTCCACGTGCTTCGATCAGACCTGTATTTCTCGATTTGTCAGTTGTGAAGTGCAGCACAGCGCCTTGACTCCTTCCTATGAAAGATGAAGGGAGCCGTCAACTCCCCTTCCTGACCCACTCTCCACGTCCAGGGTGGGGGGCAGGAGGGCACCGCCAACCTATCGTAGGCAGATTATTGTTTCCAATCTGCATTGATTGAGCTTTTCTTTCCAGAAACACGACAGTTTATCTTCTGTTTTCAGTCTGATGGCTGCCTCGCCTCGGGAAGTCTCCACCGTCGCTGAGTCGGGACTGAGCCCCGCACCTGCTGCTTACATGCTCATCCTCTCTGTTTATTGACTCAGGTTCATCTTTCATTTGAATGGATCACGTCTGAGTCATTTTCAGCGGGGCTGCATAAATACTCCCCAAGTTCTTGTGCTGGAGAAGGGCTGGGTTGTCTTCCCTGTAAACAACATCTGCCAGAATTCTTTGATCACATCCTCCAGCTCCTCACACACAGCCGGTCACTTCTGCTCCCTTCTGCTCGCTCTGCCTCCTTGGGGCCTGGAGGCCAGTGAGGGTCCTTTTCCGTTCAGATGATGTGCTCCTTGTGTCTGGGGGTCACAGGCCAGTGTCCCCCTCCCCTCCTTCTCTCCTCTCTCCTCTCTCCTACTCCCTCCCTCTCTCTGTCCCTCCCCCTCTCTTCTCTCCCTCCCTCTCTCCCTCCCTCTCCTCATCCCTCTCTCTCCCCCTCCCTCCCTCTCCCCCTCCCTCCCTCTCAGTTCCCTCCCTCTCTCTCCCCCTCCCTCCCTCTCCCCCTCCCTCCCTCTCAGTTCCCTCCCTCTCTCTATCCCTCCCTCCCTCTCTCTCTCCCCCTCCCTCCCTCTCCCCTCCCTCTCTCTCCCCCTCCCTCCCCCTCTCTTCCCCCCCCTCTCCCCTCCCTCCCTCTCCCTCCCCCTCCCTATCCCTCCCTCCCTCTCCCCTCCCTCTCTCTCCCCCTCCCCGCCTCAGTTCACTTCCATCCATCCTGCCCTATCTCAATCTCACACCTGGTTTTCTTTCTTCCTCTTTTTGTCTTCATCCCCCTCCACCCCGCTTTTCTCTAGACATTGTGAATCCTTTCCACTTAGGGTATTTGAGGACGATTCTCTTGCAGCGAGACACTAGTTCTCTCCTGGTTAACTCCATGGCTTTCCTCTCCTGGAGGGCCATTGGGTCTCTGGGGTCCTCTGCCTTTCTTTGCTGCCCTCCCCGACTCCTCCCTTCTTTGCTCCCCTGCCTTCCGCAGGCTTGCCCCTCACCCCGCAGCCAGCCGCAGCCCGCAGCCTTCTCCTCCCCTCCTTCTCCTAGGCTGAGGCCTACATCACAGCCTGCTCTCTGTTGTTTTGAGCACATTGACAGGGTTTTACTGAGCAGCCTGACTTTTCCTGGAGCGATTCTTTTTCTAAAATGTATACAATGAATTCACCACCTTTTTTTCCCTTTCTTTTTCTTTACTCTGATGACCTTCCTGCCCCTTTCTGGTGACCTCTCTGAGCAGGGAGCTGCTCTGCAAGTCTTCTGTCTCCGACTAGGTCTGCGGTGGGTCTGGGGATGGTGCCGCTAGTCCCTTAGCTTCCTGCTCCCAGGCAGTCTGTCCCCCAGTCCCTGGGGCTGCTTCCTTCTGGAGGCTGGGAGGGTGTTTCCTGCCGCTCTTTGGCTTCTCCAGGCAGTCTCACTCCTGGGCTGGTGGCCCCCTTCCCCCTCTTCCCCGCCCTGACCTGTGGGAGCCAGGAGGGCAGGTCTCAGATGTCAGGACCAGGAGACTGGACATCATGCATGGGAGGAATCCAAGCCTACCACGTCCCTTGACCTAACCTTACCTGAGGGCTCTCTGGCCAGGCGAGGCGAGCCATTCTAGTGTCCTGGGACTAGGAAGGGGCGCCTGGGTGGGGGCATCTTCCCCCACTGGGTTCTCAAGTTTGAATGAGATCCCTCCTTTGGGCTGGAGGATTTCCCACTGAAAGTCCAACACATCTGTTCCCTTCCAGCGCACCAGGGACACAGCAGTCTCAGCCTGAGTCTCCCACCCTCTCCCCTTACTGCCCAAGAAAGGCCAGTCAGCACTGAGGTCCAGCTGCCAGTCCTCCAGCTCTCCTATGTCCTCACCACCCAACCAGCCAGGTGGCTCCTGTGTCAGCTCACAGTCCACCTGAAGATGCACGTCGCAGGTTCTGAAAGAAAGCGCAGCGATGTCTTAACCTGGGCACTGCACCCCGGGTGGCATCCTGCACCCACAGCCAGGAGGGCACAGGGCGGGTGTCTCAGAACCAGTTTGATTTGGGGTCAGCTTGCAAGTCAAGCATCTCCTCTCACCATGGAGTGAAAATCACCTTCTAACAACTTAGGAAGTTATGCCAATTTATTTGACCCCAGGGCAGAGGACAGACAGGGAATTCTGAGATGTTGGTTTACAATGGCAGTGGGATCATCTGGGCTGTTTGATCCTTCTGCCTTTCCCTCCTGGTCTAGGGCAGAGTTTCCTTTCCTTCCTACGTCCTCATCTGTCTCTTCCATTCCCACCACCTTGGTTTTCAATGAAAGATTTTGGTGATTCACTCAGAATTTAGCCATCGTCTTGGAGTTCGGATTCGGGCTAAGAAGGAGAGGCTTTCTGGCATGAGCCCGCCCAGCACTGGGGTGCACACCAGGATGTCATTTTGGTGCGGTGGCCATGCCAATTATAAAATACTCCAGCCTCAGCGTCGCAGGTTGACACCAGGAGGAAATCCCAACAGAATTATAGCCTCGAAATCAATCTGGGGACACGATACAGAGATCCATAATTCAGATACGAGAGCAATCTCCAAAGGCCTTTTTTTAGGAGAGTTCGATGAAATTAAATTAAAATAAATTTACATATATATCAATTTTATTATTAAATATATTCACACTAATAAATAGAGTTATTGGGGAAGGGCAAGCTACTCCCTGTGTTGGACACAAAAACAGACCTCTTTGGCTTATCAGAAAACAAAGTTATCGTCTCCTTGCCAAATATAAATCTCTTCTTAGAGCTAATAAATGGAGAGCGCTCAAATGCAATGTTTTGTTAGGACTCCTAGCTCATAAAACCCGGGCACATAATACTAAATCACATTCCGCTGAGCAGTATCAATCTCTTGATTCCAACATCATGCGAGGAGGGAAACAAACCAATAATTGATGTGTCGAAAGAAGGGAGAAAAAGTTATTTGAGAACAAATAAAATGGGCTATAAAGTTTCTTAAAACGTAATAATCATAGTAAAAAAAGGGGAAAAAAAAGAAGAAGAAAGAAACAAAGAAAGAACTATCCACATCCAAGCTGCATCCAGAAGCCGCCTTCTGTCTGGCTATAAAATAATTCATTTCATGCTGCAAGTTCTCAGTGGCATTTTCTTCTAAAATTAATGTTTACTACGGCGAGGAAGCATGAGATTCCGACGGATGCCGGGCAGTTTGCGATGAACCAGACCCAGCTGGGTTTCTGCACCCTCCGTTCCCTCCATGCAGAAGTGGGCAGGCTGTGACCTCACACCCCAAGGTCTCTGGAAGAGGAGGTGAAAGGACAGAGCCCAGGGGGCCAGGGCAGTGAAATTTAGCAGAAGGGCAGCAGGGATTTGATTGGTGGTGTTTTCTGTAGCATGTCAGTATTCCCTTGGAATATTGAAATTTTAGGACTCTCAAGAAGTCACCCAAGAGTGGCGTTTCCCAGAAGCTCATTTGTGCCCCTGGTCATGTGGTGCAACTGGACACTGCTGTGGACCTTCCTTTGAGGGTGTAGCGGTTTTTGTTTTTCTAAGTTGCGTTATTATTATAGGTTGAATATGACGGTCAGTCCCGTGTGTGTCCTGCATCCAGGGGAGCCGAGGGGCCAGGTCGTCCTGGGGAAGACAGAGAGGGGCTCCTCTCATTGCTTTGGCTCCCGTCGGGTCTGGGTGTGCCATTGTTGCTGCCTCGGCGTTTGCTGGACAGATGTTCCTCTCACAGTCATTTCCTCCAAGGAACTGGGTGCTGCTGCCCAACTCTAATAGAGTTAGGGGGCCGTGCAGCCCACCCAGGGCAGCCTGCCTGGCAAGCCTGTCCCCTCCGGACAAGTAAGCCTGGAAGGCTTCTCTTCAGATTTCTGGGGCCAGGCCCTTGGAATAAACCCTGGTGACTCTGCACAGGACATCCCTGCTGGGTGGCCTCAGGCCTCAGGCTGAGGCTGGACCAGAATGTTAGAGGCAGAACTACAGTTGACCTGGGTTTCCTCATCGGTAACCTCACAGCACTGCTCTGGGGAGGCCCTGGAACATACGATGGGAAGGAGCCCTGCAGACAGGCGGGCTGGCCGGGCTGGCTCCAGCGGCCCCAGGGCGCCTCCTCCTGGCAGCCGCTCATTCCTTGTCCTGCTGTCTTCCCCAGCAAGCAGGCTTGCTGCAGGTGTGTCTAAAGTTAAGTGCAAAGAGTTCTTGCTTGACAGAGGCAGAGGTGCCACCCCCTCTGCGGGGTGACCATCATGGAGTGTTTGCTGCCTCTGCTCAGCACGGTGGGTACAAACAATCTACTGCTATTTTAAAATCTTTTTTAAAAAGTGAGCAGCTTGCTTTCCTTATCAATGGAAAACCTTTTAAAGACTCCATGGGAGGCTGGGCTGTGGCTCTGTGGTAGAATGTGTGAGGCACTGGGTTCAATCCTCGGCACCATATATAAATAATAAAGGTCCATCAACAGCTTTAAAAAAAAAGATTGGAGCCGGGCGCAGTGGCACACGCCTGTAATCCAAGCGACTTGGGAGGCTGAGTCAGGAGGATCGCGAGTTCAAAGCCAGCCTCAGCAACTTAGCGAGGCCCTAAGCAACTCAGTGAGACCCTGTCTCTAAATAAAACACAAAATAGGGCTGGGGATGTGGCTCAGTGGTCGAGTGCCCTTGAGTTCATTCCATCCCCAGAAACAAAAAAAAAAAAAAGATTGGGGGCTACTTTATATATATAAAAAAAAAAAGGCTTGATGGGGGCTGGGGATTAGTGGTAGAGAACGGCCTCGCCTGCAGGAGGCTCTGGCTTCCGTCCCCAGCACCACTAAATAAATAATAAACCATGACTGTCGGGTTAGACTTGAGGAAGGTAGCCCATCAGTCACCAGGCAGCCTGCGGGACAGGAGGACAACCCTGAGTAAAGGCCAGTTGCCCCCTTATTCAGGACCCCACTGAGCCCCAGCCAATCAGAAATTTTTATTCAGGACATTTAACAATATTGATAAAATTATTCTGCTGAACGTGGATTTGATTTCTTGATTTTAATTCTGTGAAATTTTAAGCAACGCTCTGGTACATTTGGAATTAAACTCGGAACTGGCGTACGATGCACATGCGAGAGCTCTAACTTGACGGAAAAGCTGGTTCCTTTCTCATTCTATGTGACAACTTCTTGGGTGGGGGGACAACACAACGAGCCCTCAGATGATGACTTTGCCATTTGTCATGGCTCCAGAGCGGGCAGGAAGCCATCATGTCTGAGGAGGACGGCAGGACCAAAGAAAATTAAAATGCAGAACAGGGAGGCTTCCTGCGCGCGGGTGTGCGCGCGCTCTCTCATTATCACCGGCTCCTTCCAGAAGATCTCATATTTCTGCAGCTGATCCTTGTGTGGATTAGGGATAATAAACAGCCCATTAATGGAGGCCTGAACTAGGAAATGGAGTTGGAATCAGCAGCAAAATTCAGTGCCTGGCGGAGGTTAATAACTCCATTACTGCAGCTCCGCGCCTGAGCCGGGGACGCGCGGGGTGTTAGCCTTCTCTTACTCCTCATTAATTGAGCTAATAGAACCCGCATGACCCTGCCTTGCTGCCGCCTTCTGAGAGTTTACCAGACCTGGGCTGGAATACATATCACTGATGTGCACCTTGCGCCTTCGACTTGGGGAGGAAGCTCGTTCTTGGGGCCGGTGAGCCACAACCCTGTCCTCACAGCAGGGCTGTCTACATGGGATCCCTTGTTGTCTGGTTTGTAGCATGAGCAACGGTGCAACAGGGCCTGCCACTTCCGTTTGCACCTCTGGGCAGGCATCTGCTCAGAGTCTGAGGGCTTGAGCGTCAAGGTGGATGGCTTGGAGGTGACTGTTGTGTCAGATGTCTGGGTCAAAGGTGGAAAAGAGCGTGGCACATGTTGGCGAGGGGAGCAGGGCAGACCGTGGTGGTGCCGCTTCTGGGGTCTTCTCCGGCTCTGAACCTGTGGCAGCCATCTCTTCTGCCCTGTCCTTCCTGCCCCAGAGTTCACCACCTCTTTCCAACAACCCAGCTTTGCTGCTTCACTGGCCGAGTGGCTACGGGCACTTGGTTTCCTAAACCCTCAAAGGGGCCACACCGGCCCTTCTCACCCGCCCCGATGGCACTAAAGCATGTGTTTGCTGGGGAGAGGAGCGGGGTGGGCTTGTGAGTGGAAGATGCTCTGTGCAGCCAAGATCAAAACTGACCTCTGAGTTCTCTGCAGAGGCGCTGTCCTGGGGGCTTGGGGGGCAGGTTGAGGAGCACCTGGTGGAGTCTGAGCTAAGCCTCTGGGATCTGCCTCTTCCTCCTGTGCCTCAACCAAAAAAACAGGCGGTAGCTGTTAGGACACTGGGGAGGGTGAGTGGTGATGTGGGAAGCACTGGCTCAGAGCCAGTGCAAACCGGCTCCTGGAGCAGCCCTGATATCTACTCCCAGCACAGGGGGCACTCTGCACCTTGGGTGGAGTTCGGAGCTTCTGAAGGGCAGCGGCCTGGTCCCTCTTCAGAATATAAAAATGGCAGCCACAGGGAGCTGCAGGCCCACTGGCCCCCTGAGCAGGCTGCTTCCCCTGGCTGGCGGTGTGGGAGAGCTGGAGGAAGGTGGCTCCTATTCCCTGGCAACCCTGCAGCAGGAGGATGTCCCACAGAGAGGAAATGTTGCCTTTGTCCCAGGCCCTGTGGAACCAGGACGGTCCTCATGCCAGGGCAGCTTCACATGTTACGGAGGAGCTGTTGACACCGACCTTTAAGAAATGTGGCCTCTCTTTAATAAGATTTCAAAAGCTCTGAGGGTGGACACAGCACTGTGATGCTTGGATAGATGAGAGGCAGGACTCCCTTCCTTCCAGCTCTGAGAGAAGGGGCTGCCAGGGGACGAGGGAGGGACCATGCCCAGCACCGGGCAGTAGCAGCTGGAACTTCAGATGGCAGCTCGTGAGTGGCGGGCAGGTTGGCTTAACTAGGTTTTGCAGCTCCTCCTGGATTGACTAACCTAAATAATTCCTGGGCTCCAGGGCATCGGGGCTTCCCCTGTTGCCCGTCACCTGGCCCCAGATGGCGTGGAGGGGTCTGGTAAAGGAAGTGGTCAGGTTGGGCTTAGCACACTGCCCCTGGAGGGGTTGGGAGTTGTTAGCCATGACTTCAAGACGGGGCCAGGACAGCCGCCGTGAGGTGAGGTGTCACACCTCCTGAGTGGGCTGGCTGATCCCAGCCGTGCGTCCTGGACCCTGCCATTGTCTAGGGACACTTTTGGAGGTAGCCTTGGCGAGCTTGAGCTCAACTCAGAAGCTCTCCACCCTGCCACCCTGCATCGCAGTGACACCCCTGTGACAGCCGTGTCTCTCTCCAACTCTGCCATCCCTGCATCCTGGGGCTGTCTGATGAACTGCTCTGTCTGGGCTCCTCATCGCTTGCCCCAGGACAGCCCTGTGCGGCAGAGGTGCCACCTGGCCAGCGGCTCATTACCTCAGTCTTCTCACCGCCGTGTGCTCCATGACAGCCCCGTGACATGACTCAGAGCAGGCATAGGTGCGCCTGGTGACCGGACTCAGCAGCAGACCTGCAGCACGGCACCCAAGCCTTGAGCCAGGTCAGAGAGGTGGCCACTGGGGGTGCTGGCTGGAGTTCAGGGAGGCGCACCCTGGCCCACAAGCCCGAGCTGTGGCCAGTGATGGTGGTGCAGGGCCATGGGCCACAGCCCCTGGAGTGGTGGCATTTTAATCTTTCAGCAAATAAGAATGGAGTGGGAAAATGAAGGTATTCCCATTATTTTTCTACCTAGGGACTGTTGACATTTTACCACTTATTTCCAATGTTTGTGTAAGAAAGTGTCTGGAGAGGAGGATTCCGCGCCAGTGTGCGAGGTCGCACTGCCTTCGTCCTGGGTTAACGCTTAGTGTGTGACAGTCTGCTGCCAGGTTTGCCGTCTGTCTCTGAGAGCAGAAGCAATTACTTTTGAAGCAGCAATAGCAAAAATGTCTGTACCCTCTGCACCCTGCCAGCAGCCGCAGGGTCTTTCAGAGTCCCAGACCAGAGAGCCCAAGTTACCACAGCCTCAGCTCAGCCGTCTCAAAAGGGCAGCTGAGCACTGGGAAGGGGCATGGCCTGGTGCCCTGGGCAGCAGTGTGGGACTTCAGGGAGCCGTGGAGAGATGGCCTATCGCGTGGGGAACTTCACCTTGAGGAAGGGTCAGGAGCCCCACACAAGGGATTTGTGTGGTTTTTTCTTGGTCAGTCATTTTGTTATTTGAAAATGGACACTGACAGTCTCTGGTAGCACGTTAGAATCCAGTGTACTTATTTACCATTGAATGTTTTTTCCTCGGAGTTTTCAGAGAGAGGCACCCAGGCCTGAGGTTCAGGAAGGGTCTCCAGGCCCATTTGCTGCTCCCCTGGTCTGAGCACACCATTCCAGGTAAACGTGTCACTCAGAAAGGAAGGGGCGATGTTTCCCCATCTCCTGTCAGTGGCCGATAGCTTTCCCAGCCAGGGATTCCCTGCTCAGTTGATGCTTCCTTTCTCCTCTCAGTGTTGCTGCTCTTCACGGGCAAAGCACATCTCAATTCCTCTCTCCATCGATCCCAGGCTCTCATTAGGGGCCCAACGGGTTGCATCCAGCTGGTGACAGGGCGCCCTAGCCAGTGGTGAGTAAGACATCGGAGGAGCTAAGCATACCTCCCCTCTGGGGAAGCAGATACCCAGAGCAATCGCCTGCCTCGGGCAGAGAATGACAGGTGACCTTTAGCAGGATGGAGCGGGGTGGTTGGCATTTGAGTCGGCTCTGATGGAGATGCCCCCATTTTTGGCAGGTGCGGTGCTCGACCGTTAGCGTAAATTCATTTCCCAGAGGCAGGCGAGAGCGCAGAGACCCGCGACCACTTGGAGAAATGGTGTTTGTTTTTCTCTACCTGGAGGGGACTCTGGGAGACATCAGAGTGGACTTCAATTTCCATCTTCCTCAGAGGCGTAAATAAAGCGCTGACCTGCTGAACCAGGCCTTGGGCACGAAGCGCAGGCCCCGGCCGGACGCGGGGTGCGTGGCTGAGCGCCTGCCACTCTTCTCCCTAAATATCACGGAGTTATTCCACACAAAAACTTCAAGGAAAGTCTGCCACACACGGAGTGCGGCTTTGCTTTTCATGAGCCGCGTCTCCTCACTGGGCTTCTGCACTGCCACCCACTGTGGGTCAGACCCCGGGCTGCGCCCTGGACAGAGCTGCCCTCTGGAGGCTGGGGTGTGCCTCTTCCTTCCTGGACCTGTCTCAGCGCAGGGGTGGCGGGGTCGGGCAGAGGGGAGTCCCCTCCTCTTCCCCACACCCTCCCCTTCTCCCTGCACCTCAGCACCTGCTCACCTCGTTTCCTGCACCTGGGATTTTCCTGCTTCTTCGCTCAGAACACCGGGGTTTGCATCCAAATCCCGTCTTCTCTATAAGACTCAGCGCCAGCATCCTCCCCCAGGGACCCTCTCTGGATGCCCACTTGCTCTGCACCTCCATGGGACTTCAGGACAGGAAGCAGCAGGACAGGGCACTGGATAAGCAAGGCGGCCAGGTTGGAGCCCTGGCTTTGCCGCATGTGACTGTGGTGCTGGGCGGGTTGTCATGCCTGAGCCAGCTTCCTCCGGCCTAGAATGCGATGACCATTCAGACAGATGACAGATGTTTGCAGAAGGCCTGTGGCATGTAGCACTTCTCCAGTTCTCAGGACACAAAGGAGATAAAACCTAAAGGACACTCATTGCCCCGAGCAAGGCTGGCGACAGCCCACAGGTGCCTGACGCTTCAGGTCCTACGGAGAACCGTGGAACAGGGCAGGGGACAGGGAAGACAGGCAGCTGCAAGGCAGAGGAGGTGCTGGCGTGTTGGCTGGAAGGTGGCCAGGGAAGGCCTCTCTGCTGATGCTGAGCAGAGGCTTAGCGAGCTGGACAAGGCTTGGGAAGGTCTGGGGAAGAGCAGTCCCTGGCCCAGGCCCTGCGAGTGCAAGGCCCTGGAGTGGAAATGTGCGTGGGAGCTTACAGGCCCCAAAGGAGGCTCTTGCTGCCTGAGCAGGGAGCAAATGGTAGGTGGAAAACCAGAGAGAGAGAGGGCCATGTCCCCCAAGGACTGGGCTGCCCCTTAGGTCAGGAGGGAGCCCTGTGGGAGTTTGGGTGAATGAATGATGAGATCAAGCTTATATGTTAAAAGGACAATGCAGGCTTCTGGGTAGAGAGTAGACTAGGGTGGAAGCAGGATGCCCAGGTAGGGGCTGGCAGCAGTAATCCAGGTGAGGACGCTGGTGGCCTGGCCGGCGTGGTGTCTGTGGAGGTGCAGAGAGGTCAGGTTCTGATGATAAACATCTGACGGTACTTCCCAGGCAGGCCGACAGGGCCACATGCCATCAGACTGGACCCCAGGCATTGGAGACAGAGGCTCCAAGAGAACTCCTGATCTTGCTGGAGCAGCAGGAAGACTGGGCTGGCCATCTACTGTCCAGCAAAGGTTTGGAGAAGGGACCATTAGCTCAGTTTTGGACAGAAGTCTGAGACCCTGGTAGAAATGTATTCACTTGCCTGGGTCCCATAGCGAAGGGCCACAGAGTGAGTGGCTTAAACTGCAGGGTCGTTTTCAGATAGTGCTGGAGGCGGGACACCCAGGCCGAGTGTCATGGGCGGATTCGGCTTCCTCTGTCCTTGGCTTGCAGATGCCCCCATGTCCCTCTGCATGTCAGACTTCCTGGGATAGGCGCACACCCAGGCAGCTTGGATCAGGGCCCACCGAGGCCTCATTTACCTTAATTGCCTCTGTAAATGAAGCCCCTCTCTTCATGCCGCCACCCTGAGGTTCTGGGTTAGGGCTTCAACACGTGGCTTTTGCAAGGGCAAATCCCAGCACCTGACAGCCGGGCAGTGTCCGGTAGGCAGCAGCCTCCAAGTCCGCAGTTCAGGGAGAAAAGCTGGGGAGTCACAGGAGCCAGGAAGGGCAGGCTCTAGTCTCCCCAGCTCTCAAAGGTGGCCACTGAAACCTGTGGAGCAGAGACATCCTGGGCTCTGAAGGGAGCTCCCCAGAGCCACTCCTTTGGAGGAGCTCGACAGTGGCCCTGGCTGATCAGGATAAGGTACCTACCCCCCGCCTCCAGGCCAGGGCCTTCTGAGGGAATTTCAGTGGGAATGTGTGGCTGGGTGGAGACCCAGACCCAGTGCCCAGGGCCCTTCAGTTCAGCTTTGTCACCTGTCACAAGTTCAACCCAGTGACACCTCGGGCTGTTCCTTCAGAGGAGGACCCCCCTCAGTCCAACAGGGACTCCTCTGGGGTCCTTCCCGAGCTTGGAGGGGCTTAAGGATGTGACGTGCAGGGCTGTGCAGTGCTACGGTCCTGAGGCAAGGCGGGGTCCCTTGTGGCTCCCATGCCGGGGACCTGCTCGGCTTGGAGAGTAAACCTAGCAACCGTCTGCTGTAGCGCCCTCCTCTCCCGGCCAGGCGCCCGGGGCCAGCCTACCTCATCCCACTGTGTCCTTCTAACAAAACCCAAGCAGGGGCCCACACTTTGCAGCAGAAGCTCAGAGAGGCTGAGGTTTCTGCCCACGGTGCACAGCAAGTCCTTCAGAGGAGCAGGGCTCAGATCCACATCTCTGGACACCTGTGTTCTCAGCCAGAGCAGCCCACAGTGGCCCTGCTGTCCATCTCCAGAGCACACTGCTGTGGCCAGTCCTCAGCAAAGCCCTGTTCTCTGGCACCTCTCCTGCAGGGGCCTGTGACTCCCTGCTGCTGCTCCCCCGCTAGGGTGAGCACCCGAGCCTCTCCCAGCCTTCCGCCTGCTGGGCCTTAGGGAGCCCCGAGCCTCGCCTGCCCACTCGTCCCTGTGTGTTCCAGGGCAGGAGGCTGGCGGGCTCTGTGCCCAGGGCTGGCCTTGGAGGGGTGGGCCACCTGTGCTTTTCTGCCCTTGCTCCCCACCCACCAGCGCCTTTCCTGGCCCTCCTTGGTGCACCTGCCAGAGCTGCCCACGGCCTCCTGCCTTGGGCTCTGGGATGGGAGTGGTCAGTTACCTGAGGGTGATCAGGACCCACTGCCCTGCTATTCAGATGTGGAAGTCATCGCTCGCTCTCGGCCTGCTGCCTGGGCTCGAGTTACTGCACAGTGTGAGCTGGGGGCCCAGGGCAGCTCCCTGCGCTCCCTGCCCACCTCAGGCTTGTCCATCGGGGCCTCCCTGGTCCCCCCAGGACTGTAGGCTTTCATTTTTCAACCCAAGATCCCATCCATGAAAGTCCCACCCAAGGCCCCAGACATCAGTTAGTTCACCTGATGAGCAGAGGAAGGAACAGGCCCAGGGAGAGGGGCCAGTCGTCCAGGGCCATGCGACAGTGAGGGGCCTGGCACTGACTTCCTACCCTGTGGCCGTGTCTGGTCTGTCTCCTTTCCCTCTGTGTGTGTGTGTGTGTGTGTGTGAGAGAGAGAGAGAGAGGGAGAGAGAGAGAGAGTCTGTACCCAGCCCTGTCACTGAGCTCATCCCCAGTGCCCCATCCGCTTCCTCCACCCCAGTGCACAGGGGAGTGGCCCAGCTGCCCACTCTGCCATGATCTGGCGACCAAGCCCTCGGTGTCCCGGCTCCTTCCTCGCCTGCCCTGCCCCAGTGATGGTGTACTCAGGGCAGCAAGTGAGTTTCCCCGGGTTCAGCCGGTGGTCGGGTTCGCCAGACGCCCGAGTGGGCCAGGAGCGCGGGGAGGGCCCATCTCGCCTCTCAACAATAATTAGCCTTGTAAGACTAATGGACAAAATCGTGTCTAATTACCCTGTTGAAGGCCCAATTATGCGATTAACATTCGTGAGCTATAAGCTAATGGCGAGAAGAGCCTCTCATCTGCATGGCATTAAGTTAATTGTGCTGCCAGCCGAGGGTGGGATGGGCGGTGGAGGCGGATTGTCTTTCTGAAAGGATACTAACGACCAGAGAGGGCCATTCGCCTGACAGCTTCATTAATTAATAGCGATCTGGTTACCAGGCAGGAATGGCGAGGGGCTGCGGGGGAAGGCTGGTCCTCCTCTTCCTCCCGGCCACTGGCTGGGCGGGAGGCAAGCTCGGGCCCTCCCACAGCCGGTTCAGAAAAAACTCCACTCTGGCTGGGGCCTTCGCCCTGTGCGTCCTCGCACTCGCTTCCTTCGCTTGCCACTCACTCTGAGGCCGGGGACGTGTGGACCACCTGCATCCCCGAGGCCTCCCTTCTGCAGAGGCGCCCTGCTCCCCCAGGGGCTTCGGATTCAGCCGTGAGAAGCCTTGCTGGTCAGTTTCAGCAGAGAACTGAGTGAGAAGAAGCCTGGAGAGGATCCGCTCCAGGACAGTGTTCCACTTGGGGAAGCGGCTGAGGGCCTGGAAGTCAAGGCCACCTGCAAGAGCCCAGGGCAGGGCTCTGCCTCTGACCCTGGTGGACAGTGGGATTGTGCTCAGCAGTGTCGGTGCCTGGCCTGTCTCCCCGTCTGTCCTCGCCAGCCAGTCTGTGGATGGTGGCCGCTAAGGACTGTTTACCTGGGGTGGCTGGGACTAAAACCCAGGTCACTACCTGTGAGAATTCTTAACAAACAATAAAATTGTGAAAGATCCTGTGTAACTTGATTCTCACCTAATGAAACACTGGCTGTCCAGCCCTGTCCTTGCACAGAGCTGTGGCTGGCTGAACGTCCGCCTGGTGCTGCGTTGTCCTGGTTGTTGTGCATCCAAAGGTCTCTGCCATCAGACATTCTTTTCCAAACAGTACAAACAGTATGCGCACACGTGTACCTTTGGGTTTGTTTTTGTATCTGTATTTGTTGTAGTCATTTTCTTAGGAAATGTTCTTAGGAATGGAATTGCTACACCAATTAAGAAGTTAAATACTTGTTTTAATTGAAAGGAGTTGGAAATTGAAAGAGTACAGACGGGTATTCAGTGAAAATAAATATCAAAAGAACAACTGAAGATTAATCATTTTAAGTCTCTGACTGAAGTTAGAAAATAATAAACCCAAAGAGTGGCAGGAAGAGGCCACCGCGGCAGGGATCGGCAGGGTAGAAAACACGGTAGGACAAAGCAGGTCTGTGACCAATTTAATAAAGTTGGCGATCTCTCTCGCAAAATCGGCCAATGAAAGAAGGGAGGCAGAGACAGTATTTGGAGTGAAAACAGGCACGTGACCATAAACACAACAGAAATCAAAACAACAGGAAGAAGAGCGTGAATAACTTCATCACAAAAATTTGGAAACATCAACAAAATGCACAAATTCGCAGGAAAAAAAGTCTTACATTTCTGTCTGAGCTATCAAAATGTATAAATGCATTCTACTGTCATGTACAAAAAATAGAACAAATCAAAAATTTTTTTTTAAAAGTCTTAGTGTTGACATAGGAAGAAACAGAGCTGGGCACGGTGGCTCAGGTCTGCAGTCCCAGCAGGAGGATCCAAAGTTCCAGGCCAGCCTCAGCAATTTAGAGAGGCCCATCTCTAAATAAAAAATAAAAAGAGCGGAGAGGTAGCTCAGTAGTAGGGCACCCCTGGGTTCAGTTCAAGAAAGAAGAGGAAGAGGAAGGAGAGGAGAAATAGAGAATCCAAACAGTATTGTAACTGTTTAATAGATGGGATGATACAAATAAAATTCCTTCCCTTCCCAACCCCAGGCCCAGATGGTTTTTACAGGGAAAATCACTAAGATGTTCAAGGAACTGAGCATCCCGATAAAAACAAACTCTCTTTAAATAGAAAAAAGAGGGAGCACACACAACACACTCAACAAGGCAGAGCGTTGACACAAACCGGAAGACAGCCAGGGAAGAAGCTTGCAGGCCACCGTCATTCAAAGAGAGTTCATATTACAGTTGGCTGAAATCTAAGCAAAAAAATGACCAAATCCAACCCCAAGGTATCTGAAGGCATCCCAGGGTGATTCGACGTCAGGAAGTTAGACTTGAATTCGTCACACTAACGAAGTAGAGGAAAGCTATGGGGCTATTTGAACAGAGGGAGACAGAGCAGTTGATAAAGTTAAATATCCATTCATGATTAAAAAAAAATCTTGGCTATAAACTGAAGGGAATTTCTTAACCTGATAAAAGGTGTCCTTCAGACCCACTGCTAACATTGACGCTGTGGTGCGATGCTGGAAGCCTGCCCCGTGAAGCCAAGCACAGGGGATTCACGCCCCGGCCATTCCTGCGAAACGGTACTAAGGAGTGCAGTGAAGACAGGAAAAGTAAATAAAAGGCATGACTTGGAACGGAAGAATCAAAAGTCACTATTTGCAACTGTTTTGATTGTCTCCATTAAGAAAGCCGGGGAAAATATATGGGAAAACCTAACAGTTTTGGTAAGAGTCTAGCAACATTGCCAGCCAAAAGGTCAATATCTAAAAATTAATCACACCATTGCAACAAAGAGGTGGAAGGTGTACAATTAAGAAAAAAAAATCAACGATGTAGAGCAGAAAAAAGGTGCATTGGAATAAATATGACAAAAGATGTGTAAAACCTTCCACAAGAAAATTACAGATTTTTGTTGAAAGATATGAAAGAAAGCATCCCGTGCAGGGATACAAGGCCGAGTGCATGGCCAGGAGGGCTGATCCATAGACCTGTCACCTCTCCCCAGAGTGATGCAGAGATCCAGAGAATTGCTGCTGGAGTGGTTGGAGGTGCAATTTTCCGAGCTCATTCTACATTTTGAACAGAAAAACAAGTGAAGAATAGCCAGGTCATTCCCAAAAACAAAGTGGGAGGACGGCCCTCCAAACAACACGACGAACTTGGGACATTGAGATGTTAGTAGTCCATCGACTCCACTGCCCAGTGGGACAGACTGCAGAGTCCAGAGCCCAGGGGCAGGCCACGTTGTGTGTGTGTGCTGGGCAGTGACAGAATAGGACCTCAGGTCAGTGACAGAGGGACTTTGCTGTAGACCATGCTGGGCCACTGGGTGTGGGGAAAAGTCCAACTAGGCAAGTACTTGCTCTGTGTGGAACAATCCATTCCGAGAAAGTCCCAGCCCAGACTGAAGGGCAAGTCTTCCAAACCTCATACGAGAACATGTCGGAGCCATCTTCTGATCTTGGGATGCAGATAAAATAAGATGCAAAGAACACAAACAACGGAAGACTGATGAATCCACTCCTCTAAAGGTGAAAACTTCATGCCGGCGCCGTGTGCATGCCTGTAATCCCGCGGCTGAGTGACCAAGGGTTCAAAGCCAGCTTCAGCAACTTAGTGAGGCTCAGCAATTAAGCGGGACCCTGTCTCAAAATAAAAAATAGAAAGGGCAGGGGATGTGGCTCAGTGGTTAAGCACCCTGGGTTCAATCCCTGGTACCAAAAAACAAAACAAAACAACATCCACATAGAGTTTTTAAAAACTCAGGCTGGGGTAATTTAAATCCAAAATTCATGGTTCAATCCCCAGCATCAAAAGAAATTTTTTTTCTTCAAATAAAGAGGGGAGCTGGGCTCTCTTGGTTCCCCTGGGTCCCACCACTGCTGGCCTTCCCATGGCATTTTCTAGAAGTGGTAGGTTTGGTGCTAGAAACAAGAACTTTGGCATTCACCAGGCCTGAGTTTGAATCTGTCAATCAATGAATACTCATGGCCACAGGCTGCGTGCTGGGGCAGCCTCGCTGCACAGAACTCCTCAGAGGGACCCTCTAGGCAGGCTCCACCCTGCAGGGGCATGGGGGGTGGACGAGGTGACAGCAGTACTGAGGTCGAGAAGTGGAAGGCGGCAGAGACTCAGTTTCTTCATTTGCAAAGTGGGATTAGCAGCGCCCGCTGTGTCAAACTGCTGCAAGATTGAATGAGGCAGTGTGGGCAAATGCGAGTAATGAATCGCAGCAATTTCCCATCAAGAATTGGATTAGCCTCCAGGCCCCAGGCATAGCCTGGATTGTTCCATGGGAGAGCTGTACAGCCATCAGAGCGAAGGCAGTCGTTTTCTCTCATCCGTCGTTTTCATCTCCCAGAACCGGTGGGCTGGGGAGGGTCACACAGGAGGAGGGGTGGGAGGCAGCCCTGAGAGAGCCTCACCCTTTGCTCCCGAGCCCCCCAGCCCCAACCACCCCGTGAAGCTGCGGAGACCTCTACCGCTGGTGGTGGTAATCACCAAATCCCTGTGGCTGCTCTGGATTGAAATGTCACTCACTTTGGCTGCCCCTGGACAAACGTGTTCAGTTGTCATCTGTCGGGCGCCCACGGCAACCGCTGTGGCATAATAGAGACAAATGTAGCAACAAACTGGAATATGATGGGTCCGGAATTGTGCATTTAATTCGCAGTTGGTATAGAGTGCTCATAAAATCTGATCATGACAGAGAGGCTAATAAACATTTGAGAATATAAATATTTGGGGAGGAAATGGCTTGGGGAAGCATCTAGTTGTGGAGTAGTTAGAAGAACAGAGAGAATCAGCCATGCGGAACTCTCTAGATACCAATCTGCGGGTTATATATGTGGGCTTGGTAATGATCTTGAGTGAGCCATTCCATGGGCGTGCAGACGCTAATCTGAGAGGCGCACACCAGGGCTGCTCCGCCTCCCTGCATCGCCCCGCCTGCAGCTCTGTGCCCTGCGGCTATCTCAGTTCAGGTCGGGTGCAGGACACACCAGCACTTCTTGGGCATCACTGGAGACAGCGCTGAGTCCCGCCTGGCAGGGAGCCATGCCTGGCACCGCAGTGTGCAGGGGGAGCTGTCCAGGGTGGAGAAGTGCCGGAACCCCCTGACCTGTGTGGTCCCTCAGGTTGCGGGAGCCTCTGTGCTGGGTGGAAAGAGTCCCACACGCTATGTGCAGCCAGGGTTCAAATCCTGCGTGGTGTGCGCTGGCCACATGACCTTGAGCAGCCCTCTTGCCTACTCTACACTGCAGGGAGGACGACAGAGCACCAGGAGTGAGAAGGAAATCAGGTGACTGGCATCTGATGCCTCCTGAAGCCCATCTGGAGCTGCAAAGAGCAGGACAGTCCAGTGCCATCTTCTCACGTCAGCAGGGCATTGTCACTGAGAGGGCAGTTCAGGTCTGATTTGTGTCTCGGAGTGTGGCCCCTGGTCACTGGTCCTCACTCCTGTTCACCAACACGTGGATTTGTGATAGGGAAAAACTGGGTTAAAAGGAACTTGTTGGGGCAGGGGTTGTGGCTCAGGGGTGGAGCGCTTGCCTAGCATATGTGAGGTGCTGGGTTTGATTCTCAGAACCACATATAAATAAATTTTAAAATAAGGGTCATCAACAACTAAAAAAATATTTTTTTAAAAAAGAAACTTGTTGCTAAGACCAAAAACAGTGCAAGTCTTGAAGTGTGCAGATGATTTATTTATTGAATGCTTTGGAAGGTGCCTCCCCGCTGGCTCCTTTCTGCTTTCCAGGGGAGACAGGAGAGGCTGAACACCCAGCAGCACCCTTTCCCTAGACACCGCAGAAGGCCCAATGACCTGGGCTGCTGACCTGGAGGCTGCTCCTTCAGAATCGGGGAGCCTCCTCTTAGGAAGGTAATTTTATGGACAAGAGTGAGCAGTTGAGCTGGGATCTGTAGGCATGCCTGGAATCCCAGGGACCCAGGAGGCCAAGGCAGGAGGATGGCAAGTTGGAGGCCAGCCTGGGAGGTCAGCCTGCACAACCTAGCAAGGCACTTGCTAAATATTTTAGGCATCCAAATTGTATCCAGATACCCTGGCCCGACAGCTAGTGCTTGATCCTGTTGGCTAGAAGGGAAGATGCCGATCAAGTACCAGCCAGGAAAGGCTGATCGTGTTGGTTGTAGAGTCGAGGCAGCAAGGCCTTTTCCTCTACGTGGTTGAGGGAAAATAGAGTCAAATTGGAAGACATTGGTCCTTCAGGTCAGAGAGGCGCAGCTGAGGGAAGGGCAGAGAGGAGACTCGGCCCTGCGGAAGGCTCCCTCAGGAGCCCCACAATCAGAGGGTGCAGAGGAGTGGGAGTGACAGTGGCCTGCATCACGGGAGGGTGATGTTAAAGGGGACTTGTGATTGGTCTCACAGGCAGCCAGGCAGGGGTGGGGCTGGCTCCTGTCCCCTCCTGTGCAGCCCACTGACCTCCCAGGAGAACCACTCATCCAGAAGCACCACGGAGCCCATGCAGACGTCCCACGCTGGGTGGGCGCTGTCAGGACTCAGAGGCCTGCTCCAGGTCCCCCGGGGCTGATGGGCAGTGGGCGGAGCTGGCTCCCTCGGGGACCCGCCACAGAAAGTGAAGTGCAAATAGCCGTTTCCATCCAGACCCACAGACATCGTGGTGCTCGTGTGCGGCCAAGGTACCTGAGGAACCACGCAGAGATTCCACGCGTCCCGCCCCCTCTTCTGCCTCAGAGCTTTTCCTAAGCTGAGTGGAGACTCTAAACACAGGGTCTTAACCACCCACTTCCTCCCCTGAAAGTGCTGTCCCAAGGCGGGTGGCCAGCACTAGCCCGGCCTCGCGGGTGGTGGTCACAGAGCATTCTCGCTGGTGGGCCGGGCCCTAACTCATGGACGCAGCGTCCCTGCAGCAAGACGGCCTCCACAAGGGCCTCCAGGCAGGGCCTGGGCCTCCACAGACACTCAGAGTGTGGTGGATCCTGCAAGGGAAGGAAGCAGCGGAGCAGGCGGTGGGGAGATCAGCGATGGCCGGTCTGTGCACCAGGCCCCGGGCCCTGCAGGATGGCTCCCACAGCAAGGCCCCGGCTCGCTCCCGAGCCCCAGTGGCTTTTGCCTGCGGTCCTCCCCACCCCTTCTTTAGGTCGCCCTCAGCTCCAGGGCACCCTTGAAAGAACCTCCTGCTTCTGAGGGCGAGGTCCCGGGGGTAGCATGATTCAGTCCACAGACATTTCTGCAGCACGTGCTGTGGGCCAAGTGCAGTTCTGGGAGCCAACACAGAGCAGGGGACGAGGCCATCGCCTGGTGCCCTGGAGCAATCTCAGGGGCAGGTGGTGAACACCAGCAGGTCCCTGCGTGCCACCTCCCAGGGACTCACCAGGCAACATGGCAGTGTGGAAGCAGGGACAGGGCAGGGGGCAGAGTCCTGAAGGAAGGGAGGAGGCCCATGGGGACTGGCCTGTGTGGAGCATGTGGCAGGGGTCATGAGTGTGGCGGGTGGTCAGCGAGCCACTGGCACCGGGCCTGAGCCGAGCAGGCATGAAGCTGGGCCACTTCAAGTCCCCATGGAGCAGCCTCCTCTTCAGCAAGTCTCACAGAGTCTAAGGCAGGAGAGTGGCAGCCCTGGAATTGGAGGGACCTGGCTGGAAGCTGGGTCCACCCTGGCTGGCCTGGTGGCCCTGGACAGTCCCTTCCTGCCTCTCAGCTCCCATTTCCCACCTGTAAAAAGGGGCCAGTCGGAGGCTGTTAGAGGAGGAAACACGACCTCACACACACTGCACCTGTGAACGAAGTGGTCACAAAACTCACACCACGAAGTGCAAGTCCAGAGTCCCCGAGGCAACCGGCAAAGCTGGCTGCCAGCAACAGGAAGCCGGGTCAGGAGGTGCTGCTGCCCGGACACCGTGTCCCTTAGGGGTGATGGAAGTGTTTTGGAGCTAGATAGAGGTGAGGGGGCTGTGTCACTGTGAATGTGCCTGATGCCACCCATCACACGCTCTACAATGGTTTAGTCAGTGTCTCATGAATCTCACCTCAGTCTAAAAAAATAGGTGATGCACAAACCCGAGTGAGAGCAAACGGGAGTATGTGCAGTGACGAAGGTCCACAGCACTGAACGTGGGAAACGGGAATGTCGCATGGTCGCCACCGGGATGCTGGCCCAGCAGCTGCAGGCCCAAGCCCTCCCCAAACCAGTTACAAAGTAATTGGTGCATCTGATCCTTTGCTGGAGCCAGCGGGTCTTTTTTTTTTTTTTTTTTTTTAAGCTTTAGGTACTCTCCAATTATTTTTGGGGGGATTTTTTAAATTAATTTTTATTGGTGCATCATAGTTTTACATAACAGCGGGAATCATGATGATGCCGTATTTGTACATGCACATAATTGGATCGGTTTCATTCCATTGTAGCTTTCCCTTCTCCCTCCCCCATCTGCTTGCTCTCTGCTTTATTTAATCACTACATTATAAGCAACTGGTCTTTTTTTATTACATATTCTGACCTTCCAATCGTGGCCCCGACCCCGAGCACCAAGGACAGGTAGTGTTTATGCAAGGGTGTAGACACAAAGCCCGTGAGGACCAGGACTTGTCTGGCTCATTCACCACCGAAATGGGGCCTGGGACAGCCAGCCACTGGCAGGGAGGAGCCCTGGGCAAATATTTGTTGAAAGAAAGAATGACGGAACCTGGGTTGATTTTCCTCCCCCAGAGGCAGTGATCCACGAAGCGGTTCAGCTTCTCCTGGGCCCCTGGCACCAGGCACCTGGGTACGAGCCATCCTGCCGCTGGTCCTTCCTGGTGGGCAGCAGCTGTGTCTGGTTCCTCTGTCTGCCCGCTGCTGTTGGGATGGGTTGCTGGCTGCAGAGCGTGCTGGGGTCTGCGGGAGTCCAGCCCGCAGCCGCAGGTTCATTTCAGTCCCACGGGCTGTGAGCTCCCTGAGAAGGTACAGTCCTGGCATGTGTCCCTGCCATTGCGTTGATCCTTTGCCTAAGCCTCTCTCTTTTTTAAAAAATTTATTTTTAGTTGTTGATGGACCTTTATTTTATTTTTGTATTTACTTATTTATATGTGGTGCTGAGATTTGAACCCAGTGCCTCACGCATGCTAGGCAAGCGCTCCACCACTGAGCCACGACCCCAGCCCCAACCTCTCCTCTTTGAGATAACACTTCTCTTGGGGTTTTATTTATTTTCCTCCATATTTTTATCAGTACCTTATAATTATACATAATGGTGAAATTTGTCATTACATATTTTCCATTCATACGATATAACAAAATAATTTGGCCAATATCATTTCCCTTCTCTTTCTTGAGATTTTATTTATTTATTTATTTTTTGGAACCAGGGATTGAACTCAGGGACACTCCGCCACTGAGCCACATCCCAGCCCTATTTTGTATTTTATTTAGAGACAGGGTCTCACTGAGTTGCTTAGGGCCTCGCTAAGTTGCTGAGGCTGGCTTTGAACTCGTGATCCTCCTGCCTCAGCCTCCCAAGTGCTGAGATTACAGGCATGCGCCACCGTGCCCGGCTTTCTTGAGATTTTATGATCAGCGTTTTTCCTGATTGTACAAAGGTACCTTCTCATTCTGAACAAGCAAACAAAAAACCAGATGTGTACAAAGTGAGATGTCCCTCCTGCTGCCCCGCAGGGCCCCCCGCATGGACCCCCAGGTTACTTCTTGTTAAGCATGAACAAGCTTCCGCCTCGCGCGTCACATGACTGTGTCCTGGGCTTCTCTTCAGCACCGACACCGCAGACCTACCATATTTCTTTGAAAGCTGCGAATAGAGGACGCCGTGACTTGTGAAGGCTTCCTGAATTTGTGGGCATAAACGTGAGTCTCTTCTTTTGCTGCTGTAAATACTCCAGCAACGGGAAACTCGCCCACAGGTCTTTGCACTCACACAAGAATCCACTTAGAGGAAACTTCTGAACCAAGGTTCTTGGCTCCCCGTGCCTCCGTTGCCCCATCTGGGCCTTGAGAACGCGGTTTACCTTGCAGGTGATGTAAAGTGGCATCTATAGAGCAGTTAAGGCAGCTGCACCTGATAAATTGTTATTTATTTTAGGCCAGAGTGCATTGAGTCAAGCTGACTACCCGTGGCTAGTTACGTTGAAGCAGAGGCCCAGCTGACCTGCTTTCTTTTAGTTTGCAGTTGGCCCGTCTCTCCCCTTGATCTTGTGACTAGGAGCTCTTCTCCCGGGACCCCTGGCATCCTGCAACCTTCCGTGCAGACCCAGTCAGACCCCTGGGTGTTTCACTAGAGATCCTGCTGACTGCCAAAGCCCGTGCCACGTGCACCCCTGCGGCTGGGGGTGGGCTGGTGGGCTGCGGGTGCGTTTGTAGAGGACAGTGGTGCAGTTAGCTGCCCGTTGGCCAGCTCTGCTCTCCCAGGGGGTGTTCGTCAGCTTTTCATTCACCAGCTGGGATAAATACCTGAGAAAAACAATTTACAGGAGGAGAGATTCGCTTTTGGTCAGTCCATGGTCGGCCAGCTCCTTTGCTTTGGGCGGAAGAAAAGCAGAACATCATGGCAGCCAAAGCACATGGCGAAGAGGCCACTCACCTCAGGATGGCTGGGAGCAGAGAAGAAAGGGGCCAGGAGCAAGGCAGACCCTCAGGGGCACGCCTGGTGACTGCTTCCTGCAGCCAGGCCCTGCCCCTAGTCTCCACCACCCCCATTCATGTCATCAGACTGTTATCCAGCAGTGACCGAGCCACTGACGAGGTCAGTGACCTCATGGACTAATCCTATCCACCCCTGACCACTGCTGCATGGAGGACCAGGCCTTCAACCCACAAGCGTGGGGGACCTTCCAGCCCCACCTGTGACACAGGGCATCAGAACTGTGAGATCGGAGCAACTATTATGTGCCAGCCCGAACACTAGGCCTGGGCTTCACTGCTTCAGTCCTCAGCCCCACCCCGTCATCACCCCACGTCATGTGGGCAACTGGGGCTTCCGTGGGCGTCACACAGCTCTGGCTTGCACTTGAGGAGGCCGTGCCGTTGGCTGGGGTGTGAAGGCCCCAGGCCCCAGTCACTGGCCCCTGCCTGGGCCCCCCTCCCATCCATGGGGGCACAATGGGAGCAGAGGGAATTCTTTCTTTGCCATCCACAGGGGAGTTGAAGTTGGTGACCACAGGGTTGGTTTCTTGTTGGGTTTAATTTTATCTTTGAGTTGGGGGTCTCACTATGTTGCCCAGACAGGTGGTGAACTTGGATGCTCAAGCGATCCTCCTGCCTCAGCCCCCTCAGTAGCTGGGACTGTGGGCTTGCGTCTCCATACTCACCTGACCGCAGGGTTTTTGGGGTGTGTGTGTGTGTGTGTGTGTGTGTGTTCATAGCTCATTGCAAAAACCAGACTGTAGCTTGGAAGCCAGAGGGGACAGTGGAAGGGTTTCCGGACAGACCATTTGGCTGCGTACTCCCAGGACTGGGGAGCCAGGAGAAGCTCCCTAAACAGGGAGCACTGGCTGGCACGAAGGTGGCATCTCGCTGCTGTGCTGGGAGGAGGGCCCCCTTTGTCTCCTCCTCCTTTGCTCAGGGAATGGGAGGCCACCTCCCTTTTCCAAGCACATTCTTCTGGGGTGGGACGGCTGGCTTCTCTGAACACTCTCTCCCTTATGGAACTCCCTGGAGCTGGTGAGAGATTCAAGTTTGGGTTCAAGTTTGCCGCTCACTGCATTTAATGAAGCTGGAGTGGTCCTCGTGTGCAGATGGACAAGGTCAGGCCTGGAGGTGACCTTTAGCTTGGGGAGCACCCCAGGCGGGCTGCCCTAGGGAAAGCTGGGGCTTCTGGGTGACCTGAGGGACCTCTCCTCCCTGGACAACGGCACACAGAGGGAACCACCAGGGGCTGCAAAATTCCCCACCCGCTCCCCTTCTTCCTGTCCCCCGCTGGTCAGGGCCCAGTGTCACCATGATCTGGAGGTCAGCTTCTGGAATTAGTGTCCCTTAGTAAAACAAAAGGTGATCGCATGCTGGGCCCTTTTAATCACTTAATGGCCAGGGACACCCGACTCCGCTGGGGCTCGGGGCTCGGGTTTCCGGTGAGGCCCAGCGGGGCAGTGTAACTACATCCAAGTTTGGCCGGTCTCCTCCACATTACAGCCGTGACACGGACGCAAACAATTGAAGTATTTGAGAACAATGAAATATGCATGGCTCTCCGTGACAGCCCCGTACAGCCCAGCAATTAGCAGCGTAATTCGAGAGCGGGAGCCGGCCCTCTGCAGCCGAGGCTCCCCATTAGTTAGATGCGTTTTGTACGTCCTCATCCCATCAAATCAACTAACACTTCCTTTAATTGGTTCATGAATTATACAGCCGCCCACATTATAATTTAATCGCCCGTAAACATTCATAGGGCCCCACCGTAAAGCGCCCGCGCTCATTAATTCGTTAATTTCAGCAGATGGAAGGGGAGATCCGATGAACGGTGGCAGAACAGAGCGCCTTGGGCAATGGAAGAAGGAAAAAAAGGTGGGGGGCCGTTTAGGTTTTTTAAGGGCTGTCAGAAACTCAATCTGTGAGCTGTCAGCAGCCCGGACCGTCCCACCCCCAGCCGGCAGCCGGCGGGAAGTGACTGGCGGCTGCTGGCGCGGCTTGTCAGCCCGCTTTCAACATCAAGCCGGCGGGTAAACCGAGCCGGTGTAAATTAATTCTTGTCTTACGGCCCCCCTCTCTCTGTCCCCATGAATTTTTCATGGCGGGCAGCATAAATATTAATTCTAATAGCTCTGCACAGTGGTTATTATTTCTGTTTTATGACAAATATTCATAAAATATTCAGGACCCTTTTTTAGAACATTTACACACTTGATTGTGAATTTTCCCAGTTTCCCGGGGACACTGTAAACATATTGGGGTTCTGCTGATGGACTCTTCCCCCTTAATTAATACCACCGCTTATTAATATTTAATCAGCTTTCGTTTTTTTTCCAGAAGTAAAACCTAATAGACGGGAGAGCTGAAGGGCATTCCCCCTTCCATCTGTGAAATGGGAGGGTTCTGCCGCCCGGAGGCTCTCCTCCACCCGGGCGACCCGGCAGAGGTCGGCCTCCCGCCTGGTTATTTTGGAAACTATATATATTTTATTTATTGATTGATTCCTTTGCATGTGTCTCTTATTTTTCACTGAGAGCTCTGGCCACAGCCCAACTTGCTGTAATGAAACTCCTCAGAAGAGCCCCCGCGATATTCATGCGAGGGTTTAACATAATTTCGGAGTAATTAAAGTGTGGGTTTAACAAACACGGGGCTTCCTCAGGCAAGGCAGCTGGGGCTGGAGGAAGCCTTTTGGAATCTGCATTATTTGTCTCTGAACCTGAGAGGCAGCTGTACTGCGTTCCTAGTGAGGCAAGCTGGGGAGTGGGGAGCCAGGGTGTCTGCGGGGCACGGAGGAGCCTGAGGTGGGGTTCTGTGAGCCTGGGGGGCAGCAGGGCATAACAGTGTGGACCTAGCCCTTCCCCATGAGCTAAGGGGCTTCAACAAATCCACTGTCCACTCGCTCTCACTGAGGCTTCTGGAATGTTCTAGCAACTTCTGGAAGCCAAGCACTCTTGTTTTAGGCATAGGAATGTAGCAGAGCAGCATCAGGGCGTGCTAGAGTGGAACCCAGTCTGGGGACAGCACTAACCTCTGGGCCAGGTGCTTCTTAAGGGCAGGGAGTGTGTGGAGCGTGCTTGGCACAAGTGGGGGGCCCGGGGTGCGACGGGGCTTCCCCATGCTGATTGGGAGTGATGGTGCTGATGAGGGGAAAGCAAGGGGCAGAAAAGAGGCCAAGAGCCCGGCACTCGGGATGGAGCGTCCCGGAAGTCTCCAGCTGAGGAGAGGTCAGAGCAAAGGCTCCAGGCAGCATCTGAAGGAACTGCGTGGGAAAATCAAGGGTGGTCGTTCCCCAGGGTGGAGAAGGTGGCTGGCGTGAGCTGACGCAACTTCCCACCAGAGCCGGTTTGAAAGCAGCTGGTGGAGAATGGTGGAGACTGGCCCTGAGGAAGGAAGACTCAAAATCGGTGCCCCTGACCAGTTCTCGGCGGTTTCTGGTGACCAGTAACAAGGAGATGCATGTTCCCAGGTGTCCCACTGGCCCACAGCCTGCACCGCGACCCCCCAAAGCAGTGCTGGTGGGGGACCCCCTGGCAGGTCAGGTGCATGGAGCACCCTTGGCAGAGCATCTGCCTTGTATCCTGCCTCAAGTCCCTTTCTGCTGATCTGTGCCAAGTGGAGAAGGATGGCGTTGACCCCAGGTGGTCTGAGGCCAGGCTGTGCAGCTGAACTGTGGAAGGGCCCCGGGTGGGCGGGAGGGACGCCCAGCCCTCCCTCCTTCCTTTGTCCCTCCCGCAGACTCAGTGATCGGTGATCGTGCGTGGACTCTGAGGTGGCCTGGGCTGGAGCGCTGGCTCTGCTCTTCTTGCCTGGACGCTCGGGCAGGTTGAAGGTCTTGCCTGTCCCTCGGTTTCCCCATCTGCCCAATCAGCTACGAGGAGAGTGATCCGAGGAGGTTAGGTCTTGGAGAGTGTGGGCACCTGGCCCTCAGGGACGTCCTGTCCCTGTGATGAGCTGAACACGTTGCGTGGTCAGGGTCTCAGGAAGCAGACGCAGAGGTGGGTCAGGATGAAAAGGCTTGGCCAAGAGAAGGGCCACGCCAGGAGGGCGGAGGAGCCAGACCTGCCCCACCACCAGCCCAGGGGCTGCCTGGAAGGAGGACCGCGCTGGGCAGCAACAGTTGGCCGTGCTCCATCACCGTTCAAGGGCCACCCCAGGAAACTGTGACTTGTCCTGACAGCTGGGGTCGAAGTGCCATCGGCAGTTGAGTGGATAGAAAAGTGTGACCTGTCCCCTCAATGGAGCCCCTGGCATTGTGCAGGAATGACGTCCTGGCGCACCTGCGCCGCGGGCAGCCCTTGAAAACCGGGACCACACGAGGGCTCCAGGCGGGGCTGCGTGCAGCCTGAGGCGTCGCACACTGAGTGCTTCGTGTGGATGGTCAGGCCGGCCCCCAGGAGGACCCTGCGGCTGTCCCTTTCCTTCTGTGGAGATGTGGGGAGCTCACAGCCTACCACTCCTCCGAGACTGAACATCGGGAACAAGAAGATCCGTGGAGGCAGAATGGATCTGTCCCCCAGTAGCGTTCTGCGGGACAGCGGCTCCTGGGCTCAGGCTCCTTTGGCAGCAGTGAGAATGCGCTGAGCTCAGAGGGCGTTGATGGTCGCGTGGCTCTGGGAACAGACCAGGAAGGTTCCACTGGATGCGTTAAAGGGCTGAATTGTATCTCGGGAAAGGTGTTAAAACATGGAGGCTTGGAGTCCCCGAAGGCACCTCAGCTGGAGGCCAGCTGCCGTGCTCCTTGCAATGGAGCACAGGTCCTTCCCTGAAGGGGGATCTGAGTGGCCTCTTCTGAGCTTTGGCCATACCACGACGCACAGAGGAAATGTCCGCTCCCCAGATGTCCTTGGGGCTGTTGCCAACCTGTGGATCTTAACAGGCATCCCCAGATGCACTTTAGTGTGGCTCAGGGCTCCTCTGTGACAGGGACCCTGACTGTGGTGCACAGGAGAAGGCCAGGTGAGAGCCAGCCCCTCAAAGACCCACAGAGAGGAAAAGTGATGCCGGTGGGCGCCCCAGAGCCAAGGGGCTTGGCTGTGCCAACGTGAGCCTCCTGCTCTGATTGCTGATCCACCAAGTGTGCACGGGCCTGACGGGTGTGAGTGAGTGGGCAGTGGGGGCAGCTTGCAGTCGGCACTATGGGTGCAGGGGGAGGCCCTGGCCAGGGCTGCAGTGAGGAGCCCTGGGAAAGATGGCACTAGGGCCTGGACTGGCCTGTCTTGCAGTGGCTGGCTCAGCATGGGTCCTCTAGAACATGAGGGGGACAGTCCCATCTTGTGGCAGAGGAGGCTGGGCTGCAGGGGACAGGATGATGGGAGAGCATCCTGGGGCAGAGGCTGGGACCACAGACCCTTGGTGTGAGAGCAGGACAACCCTCTGGATGCCACCTTGAGAAGTGCTGCCCCGGGACCCAGGGTCCATCAGCCCTCAGCCTGCCCAGCATGGCAGCTGATGACCCATGTGCCTTTGAGGAGGAGCAGGGCCTCAGTCACCCACTCGTCACCCGTCATCAAGGCCTGGTGGGTGCTGGTGAGGGGTGGGGTGCTCCAGCACCGAGCTTGAGCCAAGGCCAGAGGCACACAGGTGCCAGTCCTCTACCCAAGGGAGGGTCGAGGCCGAGTCCCCATCCTGGCTTCCTCCTGACCTGCACGTGCCACGGTGTTCCAGGAACCCCTGTGCCGATCCACGTCTTGCACATCTGGAGAGGGCCCAGCACACCACAGGTGGCACTCAGTCCAGGGGAGCCCTGGGACGGGGCAGGTGGCACAGAGCAGGTGAAGGGCCGGAGTGGACCACCCCGGGTCAAGTGTCTGCTGCTTCTTATCTGAATGACAGGGTTCCGATCTCCCGGGCCCGTGGGTCTCCTCACACAGTCAGCATGACCCCAGGACCGCAGCTCAGGGGTGTGAGGAGTGGTTAACAGCGCCTCCGTGGGCCTGGCTCAACACTCGAGTGCTTGACGGACGGCGACCTCTGGCCAGAGCTTGCTCAGGAATGGGGAGCCATAGTCCCCACCCAGCTCAGAGGACCGCGTGTGGCAGGGTGTGCCAGAGCTGTGGTGCCAAGATCTGCCTGTGCCCATGGCCTCTGCCCTCCATACTCAGTGACTTCACCTCCGAGGCTTGCAGTGGACTGTTGGGAGAATTGACACCAGGGACACGGGCATGGGACAGATGAGGCATGCTGCTCCCTCCCCAGAGGCTGCTCACCTCAGGAGGACCAATGGTGTGTGCCCACCACGGGCAGGCTGGCTTTCTGCCCCTCGGTGTGACTTCACCCCCATCCACCTGCCCTTGCTCCCCTTCTGAGCCTCAACCCGGCTCAGGGAGGCCCGGGCTGCTGCTGCTGATGGAAGCACAGAACATTGTTTCCATGGCATGTTAGTAGACATTGACTTAACAAAAACCTCTGGTTTATTTTTCTGTATAAAAGTCATATATTATAAAAAGTTATTTAAACATAGTGGAGCTAAAAAGAGAAAATAAGGATGGACATGGTGGTACACTCCCATGATCACAGCTACTTGGGAGGCTAAGCAGGAGGATGGCAAGTTCAAGGCCAGACTCAGCAACGTAGTGATACCCTGTCTCAAAATAAAAAATAGGCAGGGCACAGTGGCGCATGCCTGTAATCCCAGCAACCCGGGAGGCTGAGGCAGGAGGATTGTGAGTTCAAAGCCAGCCTCAGCAAAATTGAGGTGCTAAGCAACTCAGTGAGACCCTGTCTCTAAATAAAATACAAAACAGGGCTGGGGTGTGGCTCAGTGGTCGAGTGCCCCTGAGTTCAATCCCTGGTACCAAATAAATAAATGAATAATTAAGGTCTGGGGACGGAGCTCAGAGCTTTCCTAGCATGTGCACGGACTGGCCTCGATCCTCCGGGATAATCAGTGTTAGTGTTCCGACCATTTTTTCAGTACTGCTCTGTATTTGAGACAGTCTCGCACTGTGGCCAGACTAGCCTCTAACCTTGGACCCAGGGGTCTTCCCATGCCGTGGGGAGCTGGGACCACAGGAGTGTGCCACTGAGTCAGACTTGTCTACACATCTTTAAAGAGGGATCAAACGCCATCACCTAATTTATGACCCACTTCCTTCAGGGAACAGTGCATCCTGAGCACACCTCCACGTCACCGTTCACTTGTCATGATGACATTGACAAATCACAGTGGCCCCTGCTTTTCTTGGTTTGAAAAATGTCTTCGCCCTGCACAAGAGGGTCCCCCAGCCCTTCCCAGCCTGCTCAGACCGGAAATGCACAGTTTGGTTGGGAAGTGAACTAGTGGCCAGAAAAAGCCTGGGCTGTACGGGACACGTGCACTGTGACCAAATCGTACTCATCAAATAGAATGAAAAACCGGGGACTTGGTTTAAAATACCGCTACTACTAGTAAAAGCCTGGGCGGTCATTGGGAGTAGCCTGGAAACTGCTCATGTTAAGACACTTAAAACTCGTGGGACCCTCAGGAGCTCAGAGCAGGTCTGTTTCCTGCTGGCCTGACCTCCTGGTCCGGGGGACATGGCATCTCAGTCACAGGCACCGTTTCCTGACCCGAAGCCACTGTGCAGCTACACATGTTGGCCAGTGACCTGCATGGGGGGAGACCTTACCAGAAGTTTCTGCTGCACACCTCCTGTCCCTCTGGGGTCCTCCCACCACTCCCTGCATCCCAAGGTGCTGGGATCCCTTAGGCCCCCTGGGAAATTTTGCTTCTCAGGTTCCACGAGCTTCCCGATTGTCTAGGTCATTTTTGCCTTAAACTCCTTAGCTTTTTTCTTTGGGGAAAAGTTTGCAGAACTCCAGCAATTTGCCTTTCCGCATCGTCTGGGGAGCCCCCGGGTGGCAGTGTGGGGAGAGATGGTTTCCTTTCTTCCCAGTGAAGGAGGTGGGCATTTGAAGACAGCGTTGAGACGGAGGCGGATCGTGCGGGGATTTGATACCTGGGTCACCCTCCTTAAACCAGACTGCTGCTTCTGGCAAGGCGCGTGGGAAGCCACCAGGAGTGCTCGCTAATTTACCAGTTAATGACAGTTGGAGAGTGCTTTCCTGGCCCCTGGAGAGACTGCAGACGCAGCCAGGGTGGGTTTGCCACTTTCAATTAGGCAGAGTCTTAAACAAGAAATGGCCGGCGGGAGCCCATTTCTTAAGGAGTGGGGAGCAGCCGCCACCTGAGGGCGGGAGGCACGATGCTCAGGGCCTTAAGATGCGGTGGAGATGTTTGGCCTTTAGTTTGCAAATTGTATTCTTGGCAGAGTAAAAAATAGACATAGTAAACATTTTAAAATCTTCGCTGGGGCCTCTCCCAGGCTCCAGAGAGGCCTGGTGTCCACATTCTCTCCGACGCTGCTCTCTCCCTCGCAGTCCCCCTGACAGCTGTTGGGGGAACCTTTGCAGCCTGCACCTGTGGCCTGGCACCTGCCAGGAGGAGCTGGGGGCTGATGGCTTCAGTGGAGGGGGGGCTTTGCTATGAGACAGCATTAGGCTGCTTGGTTCTCTCTGGGCCAGGACCCACCCACTGGCTCTGGGCACATTCCGTCCACCTAGCATGTTCCAGGCAGGAAGGATGAGGCAGGCAAGACAGCCCAGCTCCTGTCCTCAGCTGGCTCCAGTGAGGCACTGAGAGCCCTGAAATCTGCTGTGGTCTGGATGTCAATCCACTGTGCCCCAAATCTCCGCGTGTTGGAAGCTGGGCCTGTGAGGCCAGGTTAAGAGGTGGTGGAGCCTTTAGGGGTGGGGCCTGGGGGGAGGGCCTCAGGTCTTTGGGGGCGTGCCATCAGGAGGGATGAATGCAGTTCTTGTGTGATGCCATCTGCCATGAACCTTGACCAGAGCCAGCAGAAGCCAGCACCATGCTTTCCAACCTCCAGAACTGTGAGGAAAATAAACTTCTCTCCTTTATATATCACCTGGCCATAGGTGTTTCATTACAGTTACAGAAAACAAACTGATCTAGAATACTTCTTCAGGTAACCTCAGTTTTACTTTTTAGATTTGGTAGTCTCAACATAATTCACGAACACCTCCTGTCCCTCTGCAGTCTCCCCAAGTCCCTTTTCTTCCTCCCATGCTCAGCTCAGCTTTATCTTGCATTCTGATTGGCGTCCTCTGACAACTTGCCCACAGCTCACTGCCACGCCCAAAAGCAGTCATCTCTTGACACAGGTCTGCCTCTGGCCTTTAGACCAGTTAGAGACTTCCATTTCCTTTTTCTTTCTATATAAAATTTAGAATCAACTTGTAGAATATTCAGGGAAAAAAACTTGTTGGAATTTTGATTGGAATTGCACTTAATCTATAGATCTTGTTGTGGTATAGATGTGAGGTGTCCCCCATAAGCCCCCGTGTGAGAAAATGCAAGAAAATTTAGAGGTGAAATGATTGTGTTATGAGAGCCTTAACCTAATCAGTGCATTGATCCTTTGATAGGAATTTCTGCATGGTAACTATAGGCAGGTAGGTTATTGCTAGAGGAGTTGGGTCACTGGGGGCATGCCTTTGGGGTTTGTATTTTATGAGCTGGGTTTAGTCTCTTTCTGCTTCTTAGTGGCCATGTCCTGAGCCACTTTCTTTTACCACCCTCTTCCATTATGATCTCTGTCATATCTTGGGCACAGAGCAATGGAGCTGGGTATCTGTGGACTGAGACTCTGAAACCATGAGCCCCAGGTACACTTTTTCTTGTCTAAAATTATTCTTGTCAGATCTTTTGGTTGGAGTGGTGAAAAGGCTGACTAAAACAGATCTATTAGAAGAATTGAATTTTTCAATATTGTATATCTGAATCCATGAACATAGTATAGCTTCTGCATTTATTTGTCTTCTTGATTTCTTTCATCAGTATTTTGTGATATTCAGCATATAGACCTCGTATTGTCTATATGCTGAATATCAGCATATAAATCAGCATATAAATCTAAATTCTTAGATTTATACGTAAGTATTCTGGTTTCTACTAGTATATATGGTACTCTTTAATTTCAATTTCCAATGCTTTATTTCTAGTATCTAGGAAGTCAATTTATTTTTTGTTTATTGACCTTATATTCTGAGAATTTATTAAACTTGCTTATTAGATCTGGTAGCTTTATTGAAAATTTTTTGGGACTTTCTATTGGATGATCATGCCATCTGAAAATAGAGACAGTTTTATTTCAGTATGTATGCATGTTATTTTCTTTTCTTGTCTTATTACATAATCCAGAACTTTCAATAGGATGTTGAATAAGAGTATAAGAGTGAACATCCTTGTCTTGTTCCCAGTTTTAGGGGGAAAGCATTCAGTCTTTCACCATTAAGTATCACCTTAGCTGAATTTTATTTCATTTTATTTGTTTTGGTTTTGGTAAATGTTCTTTATTGTGTCAAGAAAGTTCTCTTCTGGGGCTGGGGTTGTGGGTCAGTGGTAGAGCACTTGTCTAGCTTGTGTGAGGCACTGGGTTCAATTCTTAGCACCATATATAAATGTAAAAAATAAAATAAAGATCCATCAACAACTAAACTATATATTAAAAAAAGAAAGTTCCCTTCTATTTCTAGTTTGCTAAGAGGTTTTTAAAAATCAGAAACATGCAAATTTTTCAAATGCCTTTTCCACATTTATTGAGATGATGACATACTTTTTCTTCTTAAGTCTAATGATATGGTAAATTGCATTAATTGAGTTTCTATTAGTCTTCCATTCCTAGGCTAATTTCCACTTAGTTCTAACAAATTATTCTTTTATGTATTGCTAGATTCAAATTGCTAATATTTTACTGAAGAATTTTGCATCTGTGTTCATGAGGAATATTAAGTAATTTTATTGTCTGGTGTTTGGTATCAGGGAAAGGCTGCCAAATAAAATAAGTTGGGAACTAGTGTCTTCTTCTATTTTCTGAAAGTGTTCATGTAGATTTACATTAGTTTTTTGCAGAATCAGTACTATCATATGACTCCTTCCTTCCTTCCTTCCTTCCTTCCTTCCTTCCTTCCTTCCTTCC